>OX328012.1:52757662-52915246 GCA_946811545.1 Netelia fuscicornis | reverse complement strand
AACCCAACCCAAACCCAAACCCAAACCCAACCCAAACCAAACCCAACCCAAACCCAAACCCAAACCCAAACCCAAACCCAAACCCAAACCCAAACCCAAACCCAAACCCAAACCCAAACCCAAACCCAAACCCAAACCCAAACCCAAACCCAAACCCAAACCCAAACCCAAACCCAAACCCAATCCCAAACCCAAACCCAAACCAAACCAAACCCAAACCCAAACCCAACCCAAACCCAAACCCAAACCCAAACCCAAACCCAAACCCAAACCCAAACCCAAACCCAAACCCAAACCAAACCCAAACCCAAACCCAAACCCAACCCAAACCCTTACCCAAACCCAAACCCAAACCCAAACCCAAACCCTAACCAAACCCAAACCAAACCAAACCCAAACCCAAAACCCAAACCCAAACCCAAACCCAAACCCAAACCCAAACCCAAACCCAAACCCAAACCCAAACCCAAACCCAAACCCAAACCCAAACCCAAACCCAAACCCAAACCCAAACCCATAACCCAAAACCCAAACCCATACCCAAACCCAAACCCATACCCAAACCAAACCCAAACCCAAACCCAAACCCAAACCCAAACCCAAACCCAAACCAAACCCAAACCCAAACCCAAACCCAAACCAAACCCAAACCCAAACCCAAACCCAAACCAAACCCACCAACCCAAACCCAAACCCAAACCCAAACCAAACCCAAACCCAAACCCAAACCCAAACCCAAACCCAAACCCAAACCCAAACCCAAACCCAAACCCAAACCCAAACCCAAACCCAAACCCAAACCCAAACCCAAACCCAAACCCAAACCCAAACCCAAACCCAAACCCAAACCCAAACCCAAACCCAAACCCAAACCCAAACCAAACCCAACCCAAACCCAAACCCAAACCCAAACCCAAACCCAAACCCAAACCCAAACCCAAACCCAAACCCAACCCAAACCCAAACCCAAACCCAAACCCAAACCCAAACCCAAACCCAAACCCAAACCCAAACCCAACCCAAACCCAAACCCAAACCCAAACCCAAACCCAAACCCAAACCCAAACCAAACCCAAACCCAAACCCAAACCCAAACCAAACCCAAACCCAAACCCAAACCCAAACCAAACAACCCAACCCAACCCAAACCCAAACCCAAACCAAACCCAAACCCAACCCAAACCCAAACCCAAACCCAAACCCAAACCCAACCCAACCCAAACCCAAACCCAAACCCAAACCAAACCCAAACCCAAACCCAAACCCAAACCCAAACCCAAACCCAAACCCAAACCCAAACCCAAACCCAAACCCAAACCCAAACCCAAACCCAAACCCAAACCCAAACCCAAACCCAAACCCAAACCCAAACCCAAACCCAACCAAACCCAAACCCAAACCCAAACCCAAACCCTAACCCAAACCCAAACCCAAACCCAAACCCAAACCCAAACCCAAACCCAAACCCAAACCAAACCCAAACCCAAACCCAAACCCAAACCCAAACCCAAACCCAAACCCAAACCCAAACCCAAACCCAAACCCAAACCCAAACCCAAACCCAAACCCAAACCCAAACCCAAACCCAAACCCAAACCCAAACCCAAACCCAAACCCAAACCCAAACCCAAACCCAAACCCAAACCCAAACCCAAACCCAAACCCAAACCCAAACCCAAACCCAAACCCAAACCCAAACCCAAACCCAAACCCAAACCCAAACCCAAACCCAAACCCAAACCCAAACCCAAACCCAAACCCAAACCCAAACCCAAACCCAAACCCAAACCCAAACCCAAACCCAAACCCAAACCCAAACCCAAACCCAAACCCAAACCCAAACCCAAACCCAAACCCAAACCCAAACCCAAACCCAAACCCAAACCCAAACCCAAACCCAAACCCAAACCCAAACCCAAACCCAAACCCAAACCCAAACCCAAACCCAAACCCAAACCCAAACCCAAACCCAAACCCAAACCCAAACCCAAACCCAAACCCAAACCCAAACCCAAACCCAAACCCAAACCCAAACCCAAACCCAAACCCAAACCCAAACCCAAACCCAAACCCAAACCCAAACCCAAACCCAAACCCAAACCCAAACCCAAACCCAAACCCAAACCCAAACCCAAACCCAAACCCAAACCCAAACCCAAACCCAAACCCAAACCCAAACCCAAACCCAAACCCAAACCCAAACCCAAACCCAAACCCAAACCCAAACCCAAACCCAAACCCAAACCCAAACCCAAACCCAAACCCAAACCCAAACCCAAACCCAAACCCAAACCCAAACCCAAACCCAAACCCAAACCCAAACCCAAACCCAAACCCAAACCCAAACCCAAACCCAAACCCAAACCCAAACCCAAACCCAAACCCAAACCCAAACCCAAACCCAAACCCAAACCCAAACCCAAACCCAAACCCAAACCCAAACCCAAACCCAAACCCAAACCCAAACCCAAACCCAAACCCAAACCCAAACCCAAACCCAAACCCAAACCCAAACCCAAACCCAAACCCAAACCCAAACCCAAACCCAAACCCAAACCCAAACCCAAACCCAAACCCAAACCCAAACCCAAACCCAAACCCAAACCCAAACCCAAACCCAAACCCAAACCCAAACCCAAACCCAAACCCAAACCCAAACCCAAACCCAAACCCAAACCCAAACCCAAACCCAAACCCAAACCCAAACCCAAACCCAAACCCAAACCCAAACCCAAACCCAAACCCAAACCCAAACCCAAACCCAAACCCAAACCCAAACCCAAACCCAAACCCAAACCCAAACCCAAACCCAAACCCAAACCCAAACCCAAACCCAAACCCAAACCCAAACCCAAACCCAAACCCAAACCCAAACCCAAACCCAAACCCAAACCCAAACCCAAACCCAAACCCAAACCCAAACCCAAACCCAAACCCAAACCCAAACCCAAACCCAAACCCAAACCCAAACCCAAACCCAAACCCAAACCCAAACCCAAACCCAAACCCAAACCCAAACCCAAACCCAAACCCAAACCCAAACCCAAACCCAAACCCAAACCCAAACCCAAACCCAAACCCAAACCCAAACCCAAACCCAAACCCAAACCCAAACCCAAACCCAAACCCAAACCCAAACCCAAACCCAAACCCAAACCCAAACCCAAACCCAAACCCAAACCCAAACCCAAACCCAAACCCAAACCCAAACCCAAACCCAAACCCAAACCCAAACCCAAACCCAAACCCAAACCCAAACCCAAACCCAAACCCAAACCCAAACCCAAACCCAAACCCAAACCCAAACCCAAACCCAAACCCAAACCCAAACCCAAACCCAAACCCAAACCCAAACCCAAACCCAAACCCAAACCCAAACCCAAACCCAAACCCAAACCCAAACCCAAACCCAAACCCAAACCCAAACCCAAACCCAAACCCAAACCCAAACCCAAACCCAAACCCAAACCCAAACCCAAACCCAAACCCAAACCCAAACCCAAACCCAAACCCAAACCCAAACCCAAACCCAAACCCAAACCCAAACCCAAACCCAAACCCAAACCCAAACCCAAACCCAAACCCAAACCCAAACCCAAACCCAAACCCAAACCCAAACCCAAACCCAAACCCAAACCCAAACCCAAACCCAAACCCAAACCCAAACCCAAACCCAAACCCAAACCCAAACCCAAACCCAAACCCAAACCCAAACCCAAACCCAAACCCAAACCCAAACCCAAACCCAAACCCAAACCCAAACCCAAACCCAAACCCAAACCCAAACCCAAACCCAAACCCAAACCCAAACCCAAACCCAAACCCAAACCCAAACCCAAACCCAAACCCAAACCCAAACCCAAACCCAAACCCAAACCCAAACCCAAACCCAAACCCAAACCCAAACCCAAACCCAAACCCAAACCCAAACCCAAACCCAAACCCAAACCCAAACCCAAACCCAAACCCAAACCCAAACCCAAACCCAAACCCAAACCCAAACCCAAACCCAAACCCAAACCCAAACCCAAACCCAAACCCAAACCCAAACCCAAACCCAAACCCAAACCCAAACCCAAACCCAAACCCAAACCCAAACCCAAACCCAAACCCAAACCCAAACCCAAACCCAAACCCAAACCCAAACCCAAACCCAAACCCAAACCCAAACCCAAACCCAAACCCAAACCCAAACCCAAACCCAAACCCAAACCCAAACCCAAACCCAAACCCAAACCCAAACCCAAACCCAAACCCAAACCCAAACCCAAACCCAAACCCAAACCCAAACCCAAACCCAAACCCAAACCCAAACCCAAACCCAAACCCAAACCCAAACCCAAACCCAAACCCAAACCCAAACCCAAACCCAAACCCAAACCCAAACCCAAACCCAAACCCAAACCCAAACCCAAACCCAAACCCAAACCCAAACCCAAACCCAAACCCAAACCCAAACCCAAACCCAAACCCAAACCCAAACCCAAACCCAAACCCAAACCCAAACCCAAACCCAAACCCAAACCCAAACCCAAACCCAAACCCAAACCCAAACCCAAACCCAAACCCAAACCCAAACCCAAACCCAAACCCAAACCCAAACCCAAACCCAAACCCAAACCCAAACCCAAACCCAAACCCAAACCCAAACCCAAACCCAAACCCAAACCCAAACCCAAACCCAAACCCAAACCCAAACCCAAACCCAAACCCAAACCCAAACCCAAACCCAAACCCAAACCCAAACCCAAACCCAAACCCAAACCCAAACCCAAACCCAAACCCAAACCCAAACCCAAACCCAAACCCAAACCCAAACCCAAACCCAAACCCAAACCCAAACCCAAACCCAAACCCAAACCCAAACCCAAACCCAAACCCAAACCCAAACCCAAACCCAAACCCAAACCCAAACCCAAACCCAAACCCAAACCCAAACCCAAACCCAAACCCAAACCCAAACCCAAACCCAAACCCAAACCCAAACCCAAACCCAAACCCAAACCCAAACCCAAACCCAAACCCAAACCCAAACCCAAACCCAAACCCAAACCCAAACCCAAACCCAAACCCAAACCCAAACCCAAACCCAAACCCAAACCCAAACCCAAACCCAAACCCAAACCCAAACCCAAACCCAAACCCAAACCCAAACCCAAACCCAAACCCAAACCCAAACCCAAACCCAAACCCAAACCCAAACCCAAACCCAAACCCAAACCCAAACCCAAACCCAAACCCAAACCCAAACCCAAACCCAAACCCAAACCCAAACCCAAACCCAAACCCAAACCCAAACCCAAACCCAAACCCAAACCCAAACCCAAACCCAAACCCAAACCCAAACCCAAACCCAAACCCAAACCCAAACCCAAACCCAAACCCAAACCCAAACCCAAACCCAAACCCAAACCCAAACCCAAACCCAAACCCAAACCCAAACCCAAACCCAAACCCAAACCCAAACCCAAACCCAAACCCAAACCCAAACCCAAACCCAAACCCAAACCCAAACCCAAACCCAAACCCAAACCCAAACCCAAACCCAAACCCAAACCCAAACCCAAACCCAAACCCAAACCCAAACCCAAACCCAAACCCAAACCCAAACCCAAACCCAAACCCAAACCCAAACCCAAACCCAAACCCAAACCCAAACCCAAACCCAAACCCAAACCCAAACCCAAACCCAAACCCAAACCCAAACCCAAACCCAAACCCAAACCCAAACCCAAACCCAAACCCAAACCCAAACCCAAACCCAAACCCAAACCCAAACCCAAACCCAAACCCAAACCCAAACCCAAACCCAAACCCAAACCCAAACCCAAACCCAAACCCAAACCCAAACCCAAACCCAAACCCAAACCCAAACCCAAACCCAAACCCAAACCCAAACCCAAACCCAAACCCAAACCCAAACCCAAACCCAAACCCAAACCCAAACCCAAACCCAAACCCAAACCCAAACCCAAACCCAAACCCAAACCCAAACCCAAACCCAAACCCAAACCCAAACCCAAACCCAAACCCAAACCCAAACCCAAACCCAAACCCAAACCCAAACCCAAACCCAAACCCAAACCCAAACCCAAACCCAAACCCAAACCCAAACCCAAACCCAAACCCAAACCCAAACCCAAACCCAAACCCAAACCCAAACCCAAACCCAAACCCAAACCCAAACCCAAACCCAAACCCAAACCCAAACCCAAACCCAAACCCAAACCCAAACCCAAACCCAAACCCAAACCCAAACCCAAACCCAAACCCAAACCCAAACCCAAACCCAAACCCAAACCCAAACCCAAACCCAAACCCAAACCCAAACCCAAACCCAAACCCAAACCCAAACCCAAACCCAAACCCAAACCCAAACCCAAACCCAAACCCAAACCCAAACCCAAACCCAAACCCAAACCCAAACCCAAACCCAAACCCAAACCCAAACCCAAACCCAAACCCAAACCCAAACCCAAACCCAAACCCAAACCCAAACCCAAACCCAAACCCAAACCCAAACCCAAACCCAAACCCAAACCCAAACCCAAACCCAAACCCAAACCCAAACCCAAACCCAAACCCAAACCCAAACCCAAACCCAAACCCAAACCCAAACCCAAACCCAAACCCAAACCCAAACCCAAACCCAAACCCAAACCCAAACCCAAACCCAAACCCAAACCCAAACCCAAACCCAAACCCAAACCCAAACCCAAACCCAAACCCAAACCCAAACCCAAACCCAAACCCAAACCCAAACCCAAACCCAAACCCAAACCCAAACCCAAACCCAAACCCAAACCCAAACCCAAACCCAAACCCAAACCCAAACCCAAACCCAAACCCAAACCCAAACCCAAACCCAAACCCAAACCCAAACCCAAACCCAAACCCAAACCCAAACCCAAACCCAAACCCAAACCCAAACCCAAACCCAAACCCAAACCCAAACCCAAACCCAAACCCAAACCCAAACCCAAACCCAAACCCAAACCCAAACCCAAACCCAAACCCAAACCCAAACCCAAACCCAAACCCAAACCCAAACCCAAACCCAAACCCAAACCCAAACCCAAACCCAAACCCAAACCCAAACCCAAACCCAAACCCAAACCCAAACCCAAACCCAAACCCAAACCCAAACCCAAACCCAAACCCAAACCCAAACCCAAACCCAAACCCAAACCCAAACCCAAACCCAAACCCAAACCCAAACCCAAACCCAAACCCAAACCCAAACCCAAACCCAAACCCAAACCCAAACCCAAACCCAAACCCAAACCCAAACCCAAACCCAAACCCAAACCCAAACCCAAACCCAAACCCAAACCCAAACCCAAACCCAAACCCAAACCCAAACCCAAACCCAAACCCAAACCCAAACCCAAACCCAAACCCAAACCCAAACCCAAACCCAAACCCAAACCCAAACCCAAACCCAAACCCAAACCCAAACCCAAACCCAAACCCAAACCCAAACCCAAACCCAAACCCAAACCCAAACCCAAACCCAAACCCAAACCCAAACCCAAACCCAAACCCAAACCCAAACCCAAACCCAAACCCAAACCCAAACCCAAACCCAAACCCAAACCCAAACCCAAACCCAAACCCAAACCCAAACCCAAACCCAAACCCAAACCCAAACCCAAACCCAAACCCAAACCCAAACCCAAACCCAAACCCAAACCCAAACCCAAACCCAAACCCAAACCCAAACCCAAACCCAAACCCAAACCCAAACCCAAACCCAAACCCAAACCCAAACCCAAACCCAAACCCAAACCCAAACCCAAACCCAAACCCAAACCCAAACCCAAACCCAAACCCAAACCCAAACCCAAACCCAAACCCAAACCCAAACCCAAACCCAAACCCAAACCCAAACCCAAACCCAAACCCAAACCCAAACCCAAACCCAAACCCAAACCCAAACCCAAACCCAAACCCAAACCCAAACCCAAACCCAAACCCAAACCCAAACCCAAACCCAAACCCAAACCCAAACCCAAACCCAAACCCAAACCCAAACCCAAACCCAAACCCAAACCCAAACCCAAACCCAAACCCAAACCCAAACCCAAACCCAAACCCAAACCCAAACCCAAACCCAAACCCAAACCCAAACCCAAACCCAAACCCAAACCCAAACCCAAACCCAAACCCAAACCCAAACCCAAACCCAAACCCAAACCCAAACCCAAACCCAAACCCAAACCCAAACCCAAACCCAAACCCAAACCCAAACCCAAACCCAAACCCAAACCCAAACCCAAACCCAAACCCAAACCCAAACCCAAACCCAAACCCAAACCCAAACCCAAACCCAAACCCAAACCCAAACCCAAACCCAAACCCAAACCCAAACCCAAACCCAAACCCAAACCCAAACCCAAACCCAAACCCAAACCCAAACCCAAACCCAAACCCAAACCCAAACCCAAACCCAAACCCAAACCCAAACCCAAACCCAAACAAGAGAGTGGTTTTTTTTCTAAAACCAACCTCACACCCACCTTTTCACTCATCCATACAAAATAAGTTTAAACACTGTTTATATATTAAAGATATATATTTTTCACATACGTATGTAAGCTAACACCATATCTTGGAGAAGCCGACACCTCGGCCTGGAGTTATATGACGTTCCTCAGGATGTGTATCTAGTTTTTAAAGTTTTCACCCTAGACTTAAGCTAACCAAAGACTGTCTGGCTGTATAACTGACTCTTAACCCTTGTGTTCGCACCCGGGTACCCGGGTGCCCACCACGGTACATTTTTTAATTTAACTTGGTCAAAAATAGAAATTTCGGCAAAAACCTCCGGATCGTCGTTATTCAACTCAATTGTAAGCAGGTGATTCGTTTGGAATAAAATAATTTGTTTAATTACTAAGAAAAAATCGAGTGTGAAGTATATATACGTCACGGACGCACCCGGGTACCCCGGTACCCACCTTGAAAAAAAATCATTTTGAGTGGATTATTGGTTTGGGATATTTTATTTTATTAGAATACGTCGAACATGGTTTGTGATAATACGAAATACATCAAAATAAATGTAGAAAATTAATTAGCCCCTGCATTCGTGACACTTCGCTAAGGTTGTAGCATGTTCATCGCAGACAGGTTTATTGCAATCGCAGCATGACTTTCGTGTCTTTCTCCTCCTCTTTATTGCTGCTTTGTAGCAAATATAACAGGAGCCAGTGACTTTTATCCTTCCTGACATATCGCGTTCATTAGCAGGATTTGGAGCGATGTCCACGGGATTTAATGACCGCCCGATCACACTTTCAATGGCGATTTTTGTACTGTAATTTCGCATTATTTGAACGTTTTGTGACCGGTTCTCAATTACTGGTTTTGCCAGTTCTTCACTCAATTGGCGCATAAATAGTCGTCGTTGGTTTGTTCTCTTCGGAATCATCTTATTATTTTCGTAATAAATTAAATAGGACGCAAGTGAGCCAATATCCAGCATATTGTAGAACAGAGCTACCGGCCATCTCAGAGTACGACGTATCGAGTGCACATTTGGTCCATAGTATCAACGCCAGCTTTATATTTATTGTAGTATGTTATAACGATTGGTTTTTTTTACTGTCATCATTTACAGCTCTGTCGGAATGCATAGTCGACAACATAATTACGGCTTTATTTTTCTTTGGCACGTATGAGCACATCGTGACGCTTTCACTGAAAGCAAACTCAGTCGAGTATACTTTTCTCGACTTATGCGGAGCCATGACACTTGGAACATAAGATTTATTTTTTCTCAAAGTGCCAACGACAGTTAAATTCCATGAAAGCATGTGTTTGGCAAGGGGTTACGTTGTAAAAAAATTGTCCATGGTAATATTTCTACCACTGCCTCGGTACGGAGCTGCAAGCTCTTTTACGACTCGTTCTCCCTGATTTTTTTCTCGAACATCACCCTGACGATTTGACGGCCCCTGCCAGACTATATAGTGATGTCTATTTATAGAAATAACGGTTTAGGAATCGATTTCAGAGCCGTACTATTTGAAAAGCGAAGAAAAATAAGAGGTGGGCACCCGGGTACCCCAGGTGCGTAACAACGTAGGTAAAGTTGGGTGCGAACACAAGGGTTAATTTGTAACGTGAAATGGTGAACCCCAACGAGCTTGTGCACCCCAATGACTGGCGTCGCTAGTGTCGCTATAAGCGTGTTTAGGTCACACGGACACGCTCTTGTATACCTTACACAACCTCATGGCGTAGCTCCGTCTCCTCTCTCACCAATCACGTACGAGAAAGCACGTCTTGCAGTCTATCTCGCTTTTTCTAATGCGAGATATAGGTTGGGGTACACATGCCGTCTCTCTCTTTTTCTGTGCTATTTATCTCGCTTTTTCTAATGCGAGATATAGGCTGGGGTACACGTGCCGTCTCTCTTTTTTTCTGCGCTGCTATTGTCGTACCCCAATGAGTCGACATATATAATATCGACGCTCAGAATTTTCATAATTCGTTTTCGTTAATATACATGAAAAATAAAATTTATCTATATGCAAAAAGCAACAAAACAATAAAAAAAAAAAATAAAGATAACAAATGCATTTCAGGGAGATTCGATCGTTCGCCTCTTAGAGTTGAGAATTCAGAGACGTCAGGGCCGTCAGGGCTTTTACGTTCTTGTGGCTCCGCCCACAGAGGTGGATACAGTATCGGCGTGACGTCACGATCAACCGCCGCGACACCAAGTGGCAGTTTCTGGCGGAGAAAACTTTACTTCAAATTAAGGATAGGCATATTCCTTCTATAGTCGTCTGAATATTCGTTGGTGTTACGTACTGGCCGACATTAAAGGCCCAGTCAATTTTCAAAACTCAATAATGACCGAACGTCGGTGGCATATGTCCTCTAGTCGGTAAAAGGGCGATCTGCGTAGTTACCCCTAATATCGACATAGCAGATAGTTCCGTCTAGCAAGTAAATAGTATGACTTAACTTAGTACGAAGAGATGGTAGGGAAAACCCAGCCTATCACAGCAATTTCCCGACCCTCTCCTAAGGGAAAACCAAAACTCCATACTAAACAATATCCCTTCCACCCAAAATTAGAGCACCTATAAAAAGGACGCTCTGACCAAAAATCCGGGCATTGTTAATTATTACACAACTCGAGATCTCATTTCCGTCGTCAGTTAAAACACTCTCTGTAAAACGTCTCGTTCGACGTTCAGTTCAGTTAAACCTACAGAAACTAAGTGTTATTCTCTATCATTTATTAAGTACGAATAAACTAAACAATTAACTATTATCCATCGTGTTGTTGTCTTCAACTGCGCATAGCAGGAATCGAATTTCATAACGAACCTCCGAATTTCCGAATCTCCGCTCGATCAGAATATCTCATTCGCTCTGATCAAACTGAGCGTACTCTTCGTAGTTCGCGCCGACAAACTATATCGGCGGAGTCAACAGAACGGCGTGACCTACTGCTCACAGTGTAGAACATCTTCGATAACTACATTTAATCTTCGAGTACTTACCGAAGGTATTCGCTGATTTTGCACGCAATGTTTAAAATCCGAATATCTACCGAGAAATGGAGTATTTCCTTACATTGTGAGAGACATTTTACAAATCGAAATCAATGAAAACTCGAAAACATACGACGTGGGTGGGGCGATCAACTGATCATCTCGGTGGGGTTATGGGGATCACGTACGGTTATTTAGTTTCTTTATGCATTTGAAATGACAGAGGTAGTAACATGCCACGCATAGTAAGTAATAAAATGAGCTCATATTTTACATGATGATGCAAGCGGGCATGAACTTTATGATACTTTAGTAACATCCAGGCTGTTCAAACAATCCGATTTAAACACGCGTTTCTCCCTACTCCTTATTGGCAACTCTGCATTAAAATCTCGGTTCCTTACATCCCTCTCATCTACCCTGATATTTCTTTTGTCGCTCATTTCCATCGATGAATTACACGCTACCAGGAATAACTGATTAGCACAAAAAACTACAACGTCGCTATGCTCGAAAAACTTTGCCTCAAATAAGTATAACACAGTTACTTCCTGGATGAAATTTTTTTTTTTTTTCCTATTTTCACGCATACCAGTGCTGACATCTGTTCCGAAGCTTCGGCCAGCAGCCTGCCTCGATTTGACGGCTTTGCCTTTTATTCATCCACGTGAAGCTGCGTGTCGTTGGGATACCTCGTTTTTTGGCGCACAATTAGGTAATGCATCGTTGTTTATTGGAAACATTTGGCTCAAACGTCCATGTCAACGTTCGTTGACACTTTCAAACACGTTAAATTCAATCGATCTCAGAGGTTCGTGCGTATTTTAGCACTTCGCGATACGCGATTCTTTTGTCTCAGCTGGAGGTCGCGCACGTTTTTTTTGCATCGTCAATGCCGAACCGTTTCACGACGATATGAGACATCTCGAATTATCAAACGTTCGAACGACTTCGCGATTATTTCTCCTTCATAATTAGCTGGTTTGGGTTTGACGTTCAATTCCTTACGTAACATAATCCTGGCGACTGTAGGTTAAACATCGCGAAACTTCGGCAATGTATACGCGTGATTTTAGATAGAATGCCGTCCGACGCCAAGAAAAAGCAACAGCAGAAGAAGAAGGATGCCGCTAAGGCGAGGCAATCCGGCAAAAAGCCCGTCACTGCTTCCGGCAAAACCGTAGAGGAAGGAAAGGAATCGAGTCCAGGAGTCGAGGATGTTCAAAACGGCACCAATGGCACTGCTATCAGTGCCGAAGGTGAGTTGATGCACCTGTGGGATACATTTTGAAATCGATGAAGCAACAATACAAATATGCATGTTTACATAGATGTTGATAGTTTTATTTTTGTACATTATAAATCGGCGAACGATGTTGCCTTCCTAAAAAAAGGAAAACACTTTGTCACAAATCACTCGTGTTGTTGTTCAATTGAAAAGCAATCTTATCTTTTTTTCAGAGGCTCTTTGTATGAAGTTGGAATCCGATGCACGCCTTAATGCTGAAGCTCGTGCCTGCACCGGAGCACTCGCTTCTCATCCGCGCAGTCGTGACATAAAGATATCGAACTTTTCGATAACTTTTCATGGATGCGAGTTGCTACAGGATACTATGCTCGAGTTGAATTGTGGTCGGCGTTATGGTCTGTTGGGTCTTAATGGCTCTGGAAAGTCGACTCTGCTGTCGGTCGTGGGTAATCGAGAAGTTCCGATACCCGATTCTATCGATATATTTCATCTCACTCGAGAAATGCCAGCCAGCAACAAAACGGCGCTAGAATGTGTTATGGAGGTTGACGAGGAGCGTATTCGATTGGAAAAACTCGCCGAGGAATTAGCTGATTGCGGAGAGGAAGATGCTCAGGTAAATTGATTCTCAACATCGAATAATCAAACTTTGATATTAATGATTTTATACCGTTACTTAGGAACAACTGATGGACGTCTACGAGCGTTTGGACGACATGTCGGCTGATACCGCGGAAGCTCGAGCTGCGGGTATTCTCCATGGTCTTGGATTTACTGCTAAAATGCAGAAAACACCGACAAAAGATTTCTCCGGTGGTTGGCGAATGAGAATCGCACTGGCTCGAGCTCTTTATGTGAAGCCTCACCTGTTACTTCTTGACGAACCGACCAACCATCTCGATCTTGATGCTTGCGTGTGGCTTGAAGAAGAACTGAAAACATACAAGAGAATTCTCGTTATAATTTCTCACTCGCAAGATTTCCTAAATGGTATCTGTACCAACATTATACACGTCAACAAGAAACAGCTCAAGTATTATACCGGTAATTACGAGGCTTTCGTCAAGACGAGGTAAGTCTTCAATTAATTTTTCGGATAATTTAACTTCCAAATCTTTACCTTCCGTTATTTACTCCGAAACGTTTCAAACAGAATGGAACTCTTGGAAAATCAAGCTAAGCAATACAACTGGGAGCAGGATCAGATCGCTCACATGAAAAACTACATCGCCCGTTTCGGTCACGGTTCCGCAAAATTGGCGCGCCAGGCGCAATCGAAGGAAAAAACTCTAGCGAAAATGGTCGCCCAAGGTCTCACGGAAAAAGTTTCGAGTGATAAAGTTCTCAACTTTTACTTTCCATCGTGTGGTGGTATTCCACCTCCGGTTATAATGGTGCAAAATGTCAGTTTTCGTTACAACGACGATGCTCCATGGATCTACAAGAATCTCGAATTCGGAATTGATCTTGACACGAGGCTTGCTCTGGTCGGTCCCAATGGAGCTGGCAAGAGTACGCTTTTGAAACTTCTCTATGGAGATGTAAGAATCGATTTAAAAAATCAATTAATACTGAAAATAAGTAACGTACTTGAAACGTGATGAATTTCGATATTGCAGTTAGTTCCATCGAGTGGTATGATCCGTAAAAACAGCCATCTTCGTATCGCGAGGTATCATCAGCATCTCCACGAGCTTCTTGATCTTGATGTTTCGCCTCTGGATTACATGATGAACGCGTTCCCGGCTGTCAAGGAACGCGAAGAGATGCGTAAGATAATCGGTCGTTATGGCTTGACAGGTCGCCAGCAGGTAAATTTTCATTCGTCAAAAATCTGTAAAATATTCTCATTTTGAACGGTTTGCCATTATTCTAAAAATTCTTACGAAATTTTCATTATAGGTCTGTCCAATTCGACAACTGTCCGATGGTCAACGTTGTCGCGTCGTATTTGCGTGGTTGGCCTGGCAAGTTCCACACTTGTTACTTCTCGACGAACCTACCAATCATCTTGATATGGAGACGATCGATGCTCTTGCCGATGCGATAAACGACTTCGATGGTGGAATGGTTCTAGTCTCTCACGACTTTAGACTCATCAATCAGGTAATTACGAGTCAACGGAGGTTGCGAAATGCGTGTCAAAATAGATCCTAAGCTAACCTGATACCTTTGTTCAATCAGGTTGCGGAAGAAATCTGGGTCTGTGAGAACGAAACAGTGACAAAGTGGCAAGGCGGCATTCTCGATTACAAGGAACATCTGAAATCGAAAATTCTGAAGGACAACCAAAAGCGTCAGAAGGACATGATAAGTCGAGGAAAATAATCGAGGCATTTATATTTTTAAATCGAAAAGAAAGAAATGAAAACAATCCCCCGCCCCATATTCCTCCCTGACCTCTTTGATCCATCGTGCATTCTCACACCAACTTCCTCTTGCGTAGGAAAAAAATATGAATATAATAAATCTGCGAGACCGCGTGTCTTGCCGCGGACACCACTGATCATGCGCGCTGCTGTGCTAGCGTCTGCCGTGGTGACTCAGCCCAAGTAGTTAATTTATTTAAATAAATGAAAAAAACGAAATATTCCGGGATTTTAAAAGGGCTATTCGAATGATCGTTTTAAAATGCCGGACTTGGCACGCTGCGAGGATGATTCAATCATTCTGGTATTCCTCGAGCATGCCCTTGCGAGTAAAATTATTGAAAAATTAATAGACCGATCCGTAATGAAGTACGATGACAAAAGTTTACTGTGGAGTACGACATTTTTTGCGCCGCGAACGTTTTAATACGCTCGTGGTCAGCTTGATTAAAAATATCTTTCGCTCTGTATGTCGTAGTTTGATTTTTCTTTTTAAAAAATATACATATATGATATTTTGTAGAATGATCACAACAATTATATTGGAGATCCTAATCTGTATGTTATCTGTATATAATAACGATACGCACACACCTATGGTGTAAGTGAGTGGCATAATAATTGACATGACAGTGTCATCGATTCGCAAACTATCGTGACATTGGAAGACTCGTTTTTGATGGAATCGCAGAATCGATAATTGCGAAAAATTAGTAAATAAAATTTGACACTTCAGAGAATTGTTTGCATGAAATTAACAAAACTAAATACTGTCTGATGCCTTTGCCAACATTCATCGTCTCTCTAACGGTGTCGATTTTCGTTGCAGGTGTGCATGGACCCTATGCAACAAAAATCGTTAAAACTGCAAACTTTACATAACGAAACGATAGAAAACTAATTTAAACTTCTGAAAACGATGATACAATTTCAACGACTTATAAAAAAAAAAAAAAAACTGCCGTGTAACCGGGAGATTCGACTCCTAAAGAATTGGAGTAAATACTGAAGGACGGGGCTTAAAATACTGGTAGAATTTTGCTCAAAGAATCAAACTGGAGTGGAGGCTGGAATAGAGCATGCCGATTCTTGAGCAAGAGCTGCATTTCGCAAGACCAACAGATGCGAATCCATGTCCTGAAGAGCTTGATCGATAAAAGCAAGTTTTCTTGCTTGACTCTTTGGGACCCCATGTTTCGTGACAAGAGCCAAGTGAGTCACGGCCAAAACGAGAGCAGCCACACGAGCTTCGAGAAGTCGAGCATCCAAAGGCGGATATAAACTACGCACGACGTCATCTACTCGTGGGGGAATTCGTCGAGCTACCTAAAATTTAAATCTTATTAGCGACACGGCAAAGTTATGGAATATTTCGAAAGTACTCACATCCACTATCTCCAGAGGTACCGTGTTACTATTGACAGTGCCAGCTATTGCTGTAAGGCTTGCTGCCAACGAGTGACAAGAGCGAAGAACGGCTATACAGGGCGGAGCTAGACCCGTAGCATCGTCCACCCACCTATGTAAAAATGAAATTTCAAGTCCTCATTATCGACATGCCACAATACCATCTCTAAACTTTATCTTATTACCTTTCTGCACCAGCCAGCCACTCTTCATTCTCCCACGCATCCATTCCCAATCCGTTTTCATCCTCCAACAGATCAGAGCTGAGATCATGTGAATCCTTCCGATTCTGGCAGGAAAAAAGTTGTCCATTGTCAGAGATTACTTGACTGTACAAATTTTCGTCTTTCGGAGATAACTTACGTAGTAACAGCGCTGTCTTCGACAAATTACGAGGAGTACGAGCAAAGCCCCGAGAAAAACCGCTGCCAAAGAACCCAGAGCGACTGCGACTACAGTCTCCATACCTGGGGCACCTGATGCTGTATTAGCATTGCCAACCGACACTGGGGAACTCATCATCGGAACGAGAGCAGACATTGTCAAAATGAAGATACAAAAATTAAGAAAGTGTTTAAAAAACTTTAAAAACTGTTCATAACATTTCAAAAATGCAACAGTTGATGTCGCGGTTCTGTGGGAGGCGGAGACTGTCACCGTATATTTTGTGATTGTTATGATTATGACGCTTAGTTTCGTCGATTGCCTGCAGGAGGCGCAAAAGTTTGTCACTTGGATGAAACGCCGCAGCCTTTCCTGTCCCTTCTATGGCTGCGTTTATCGGTTCTTGGTAACTGGTGGATAATCATCTTCCAGATAATTTTTAACCTACTGGGAAGCATGTACAGTTCCATCGAGTAACTATAGAAGGCGCATATGTCGCGTGGCAAATGTGGGTGCGCGCATATCGCCCGAGTGGGCCGGCAAACTGGCTGGCAGGAGGATGAAAGGCACAGACACCATTTTGTAACGTGTGTGTGTTGTTTGATGTTATGTTAAAAATCGATCTAATTCGTACATTCGTGGCCACTGAGGTGTAAATCGAAGTTCGCGTGTGGTAAACGCATTTGATCGTCGAACTATATAATCATCAACAATGACGCAATTTTTGCCACCGAATTTACTGGCACTTTTCGCACCACGCGATCCTGTGCCGTATCTACCACCAGCCAGCAAGCTACCCCATGAGAAGAAGAATGGTGGCTATCTCGGCGTCGGAGCATTTCTCCAATATTTCGAGGTAAATATAATCGTTAACCCTTCCGACATGGAAACTGCAGAATCGAGGCTTCTTCCGTTCAACGCAAAATAGCAAGCGCGTGTATAATCTGCGCATATATAATCGTGAAGGGTTGATCGCATATAAAACTTCATTTTTCATAGCATATTTTTATCTATCTCCTTCCGTTTTTTGAAAATTAACTTTTTCTAGGATCCCAAAGATACACCACCACCCGTACGGGTCGAAACTCGTGAAGAACGTCTAGAAAGAAGAAGACGAGAAAGAGCGGAGCAGGTGGCCTATAAGCTAGAACAAGAAATTGCAGTCTGGGATCCGGCTGGAATTCCCAATGTTACAGCGGATCCATTTAGGACGTTGTTTGTAGCAAGGATTGTGAGTACCGTGTACCGAGTATTATTTTATAATACAACACGTTTAATAATAAAATTTTGCTTTCCAGAATTACGATACTTCAGAATCCAAGCTTAGGAGAGAATTTGAAGTTTATGGTCCTGTCAAAAAAGTAAGTACATAGATTTTTCCTAACAAATAATCAATGACAGCGATGCTTATTGTACCATTGATTTTAGATCGTCGTAATTCACAATACTATCAATGGGAAGCCGAGAGGTTATGCGTTCATCGAGTACGAGCACGAGAGGGACACGCACTGTAAGTAAAACATCATGAGACGAAAGAGCTAAGTGGAAAAAACGTTGAAACGTCCCTATAGCTTGAAAAAAAAAAAAGAAAAAAAACATAAGCAAAAAGAAAAGAGAACTTCACGTTGAATAGCATCACTTCCGGCTAGTTATAGTAGGGTGGGGTTGTGGGCCATAGTTGGATACTGCTGAGTGTTTTTTTTTCCCATTGACGGTACAGGGGTTCCTCGCCATGCGTCCCAAAAAATATTCAGGAAATAACAAATATACTCTAAATGCATTGCAAAAAAAATTATATGGTAAACGAAAAAGAGAATTATTGGCTGTCTTCATTAATGCAGTTTTTATCTTGTTCTTGGTACAGCGTGGTGGCCGCTGCCGGCAACTAGTGCCGTTCACTATTCCATGCAAAATCCCTGAACCTGCCTGATAAAGATAGGTTTGTATGTGTGGTAAGATCCAACATACAACAACGTTTTGTTTAGAGTCTATTACTTACCCTCTTTATGAGCATCCGTTTCTCCTCCATTTGACAATTTTGAAAAACAAATATTTGCTGTCTGAATGAGCTGGAACAGGGCAAAAGAGTACAAATATATTAGCATCGAGTCGCGTTCGTATCTCGCGATGCGATGTGATCGAATCAAAATTTTACTCCGCTCGCTGAGTAACGGAGCTTCAGGGATCTTGAAAAGCTTAAAAAAATTAGTATTCTACATTGAAATTGATTAATGGACTTCGAGGGAAAAGGTTCAGGGACTCGATGAATGGAAAGTTTATCATTGCGTTTTATGGGCACTTGGTTGTCCAGTAAGTTGGTTTGCTTAGAATTTTGAACCGCGCGGGTACAGTGGTTACTACTATTATTTCTCAACTTCAGCCAAAGACAAAAATCTTTTCGTTACAAGAAAAAAAGAACCCTCTCCATCGCACTATGTCGCATCATCCTTTTTCATTTCTCTGCCTTTCGAAATTGACAATAACTCACAGTAAAAATATCGAAAGGTGAGTATCGTGCGTATTGTCCAGAGTCTCATTAACCGAACATGAAAAACCTCATTGTGGTCCCCCCTTAACTGATCGATCCAACTTCCGATCGCTCTTTTCATAAAGACGATCGTTAAAGTTCCAAAAAGAGATTATCAATTTCCATGCAAAATACTAATTCGTTCTGTGCCGGATTCGCATATTCATGAACAAAAACTCTTTTCGTGTATGCAATTAGACAAAACTTATTTAATGTGTGTATGGGAAGAATGATTCGGTGAGAAAATGCATTTTTACAATAAAGTAGAAGAAAATTTGCAAGAGAAGAAACTTCGCCCGAGCATTAAGTGTATTGTAATGTTAGAGTCAAGTGTAAATTGTACATGGAGAAAAGAGAATCTAAACGATTGCGCACGGTCTGGTTGTAAGTAAAAACAAACAAAAAAAAAAAACATGAAAAAAAGCGCACCAGGTAAAAAAAAGCGAGAAACGTATACGGCTTCGGAGATTCGTACGAAGACTGGGCACCTTTCCAATGAATAGCGTACGCGCTGGCCTACTCTATCCCCGCGTGTCACTTACAAGTCTCATTATCACGAATATAAAAAGTACTTCTAAAGCTTTGTGTTAACTTCCGTGTACGTAAGTAGCCGCGGTAGGTATTTTTTGTATATATTGCTATACCATCTTTTTTTTACTTCGTCGAATTTAACAAAGTTAATAAATTAAAAAAAAAAAAAAAAAAAAAAAGTATATAATAATCACAGACTCGAGGTACACGTGCCACGAGCTCTTGCAACACTTGAAAGTTGATCAACATGCGCGGCGCAAAAAAGATCAAGAAAAAAAGGTATTGCCGTTTAATTTTTGTTTACCCGAAATTTTCCAGTAAAATGATCGCGTGTCTCTACTCGCGATAGTCCACTTCTTCTCTCGTGTCTGTCGAATGAATTGTATGATTGAAATCTGACACTCCGGCCAAAACATTTATCCACTAAATCATAACATCCTCCCAATTGTCGCACGACAAATGCCCGCGTAGGACATGACAAAAATCATCCGTCTTAACGCGTTGCAACGTTTTGCTTGAAAAATGAGGGAAAGAAAAGAAAAATTAAACGTCTTGTCGCAATGTGTGTGTTGTCAGCGAGCAAATGTTCGCACCGTTATTCACGACGAAGAAAATGTAATTTAGAGGTAAAGTAACGAGCGTGTTGGTAAACAAACAAGTCATGGGGTAAGATGACTCGAAAAATACGTATAGGTCCATGGGAACAGGTATCGCGATCATTGTCTATCCCCCAGCAAAATTCATTCGAGCTCGTTCGAAATTGAACGTTGCAAAGAACAGAAATAAAAGAATGTTTTTCATCTGTGCAAAAATCATGTTCGTTCGAAACGCGTGTGAAAATTGGCTGAACAATCAATCTTTTTCACTGCAACCATCTACTGCGCCGAGATCAATTTCGTTCGAACATCTCGCAAACCTGTAGAGACCAAACTCTCCATAGTTTAAAATCTGGAAGAAAAAAAAATATGTAATTCCCATTTAGGTGTAACCCGTGAGATGCAAGATAGAACTATATCTGCAATATTCGGTAATTCTAGCTGCGTATAAGCATGCGGATGGTAAGAAAATAGATGGTCGAAGAGTGTTGGTCGACGTGGAACGTGCAAGAACGGTCAAGGGATGGCTACCACGAAGGCTCGGCGGTGGCTTGGGAGGAACGAGACGAGGTGGTCCTGATGTCAATATAAAACACTCCGGTAGAGAGGACAATGAGCGTGAACGCGAACGATATCGACTCGAACGCGAGAGGGAGGCGTCAGGACGTGGGCTCGATCGAGACCGGTAAGTAATCGCAATTGTTTTGATTTTTCTTTCCTTCGTGTTCTAAAGATCAATTTTAATTATAATTTTCCCAATCTTCATTCAAGGGACCGAGATCGCGTGGACAGAGAACGCAGAAGATCGAGAGATCGCAAGCGTCGAAGTCGCAGCCGATCGAGAGATCGAAAGCGAAGAAGAAGTCGCGATCGTGGTGCCGAGCCCGAGATCGAGGAAATTCAGAGAGAAGAGAGACCCCGGGAACGAAGAGATCGTGATCGTGAACGGGACAGAGATCGTAAACGTCGACACTCTCGAAGCAACGAACGCGGCGATCGTGATCGAGAACGGAAGCGCGACAAACGCGATCGCGATCGCGAACGTAGAGATCGAAAGGATCGCGGTGATCGGGTCGACGAGGATACGAAGGAAATACGAATCAAGGAAGAACCGATGGACGGTACGTGATCGTCCCTTGAAATTGTATAGATAATCTTTTCCTACGAGTAATTTTCTAATTGTATTTATTTTCTCCTTACAGATTATCCCGATTACGGTAATACCTTCTCGACCTCGACTTCGTACTTCGCCAACGTTAAATACGAGGACGACAATGACGAAGTCGAGGAGAAGTATAGAATCCCCGAGGGTCGATCCGATCAACCACCCTACAACAATTACGACTCCGCACAGGATTATTGAAGTGCCGAATAAAACAGCCTCCCTCTCCTTCGCCATCCTCAGTTTCCAGCAACGTTTCTTTTCAATGCTGATTAAGAATTTCTACAGTGAAAAATTAACGACAAGTATCGTATATCCCGAAGAGTGCTTATAGCATTATTCGAACCAATACTTTTGCCTAGATTGAATATCGTGCTCGCGAGTGTGTATCTAATTGACGCAGAAACATCGACGTCGTTCCGAGCCCACGTTGCTTCATCTACGGTGGCATAAACTTTTGCAATTCCTGTAAGTTCTACAATATTTTTAACGAAATACCTAATTTCATTCCTCTCCCTTCATCCCGCGCGTGCATTATACACATTTCAACACACGTTCACAGCAGTCCTAAAAATAAAACTATCGACGGCGAGATATATATATATACATATTCACATATATATATATCGGCCACGATTCGCCATTTCAGCCGGCGTGAATCGATTAAATCAATAGAAATATATTCAATCTGTATATAATATGATGTAATTTTAATCTAGCATCATTGGCTGCTGTATGTATATTTATACATATAGAAATAAAAGGATGAAAATCATTACCCGAGTTTTGCCTTACCATATTTTTTCAGGTCGTGAAAGCTGCATCTGTAGGTAATAAAACTGTAAGATTACAGAACAGGACAGCGAAAGAGAGAAGCGGGTGCAATGAACTCTTATCCGCCATCTCGTAATAAGTAAATAAAATTCGAATTACCAGTTTTCGAGCATGACGAGAAAATGGCGATTTTTTAAAGAGCGAGGGATCATTAAAATTCTCAAATATCCATAAAATGCGGATAAAACTTTGGAATACAGGCATGGTGGTTTTGTTACCTGACGCGAGATAATGAGATATACACGCGACGGCATCTTTTCTCTTACGGACGAACACAGGCGAGTTCGAGAGAGAGAGAGAGAGAGAGAGACGATGCCTGGCTGGGTGAAGAAACCGGGTGGTAGAGCGCGTGGCGGTCGACCCGGTGGAGTGTCGCGTGTTGCCACATCACCATCGTGGCGAAACGAAAGTTTCATTAATCGCCCGTGTACGTAGATCGCGCTCGTGCCGACTTCGTGTACCCTCATACGTGGTTGACCGTAAAAACCGACCGAAGACCCCGCGATCAGACCGTTCCAACATGCCGTATTATTCCTGATTCATATAGCGTTAATCGTTCGAGTTTGTCAAACATTAAAGTAGCAAAAATCTATTACGAGAGTGATTACACGTTTACGGTGATCCTATCGTTCGCGATTTAATACACATTTAACGAGAGACTTGGTGTCAGATACAGGACAGCATCATGAGCACGCCGCAGCAACAGCAGCAGCAGCAGCAGCAGCAGCAACAGCAGCAGCATGTGGATTTGTTACACGGTACCGTCAAGCTGGTGAGTCAAACGAATAAGTGGGAATAAAAAAATACGTTCGAGAATTTTTTTTTAGATTTTTTCGTTTCTCCAAGATGACTCGCGTTATGCCTCTTTTTTCCTTCATTCCTTTATCATAATATTTTGGTGTACAAGCCACCGATCAAGGAACGAGCCAGCTGGCACTAAAAGGCACTTATCCTGATTTCTCTCATCCTCGTAAAGCATATGGTTTCTAGAGTGCTTCAAAAATCAAAATATGCTTTATATCATTCTTCAATTTTATCTCACCTCGTCAATAATATCCACGAGCTCGATTAGAACGCCCTTCTGAAAAGCCACACGCAACGTTAAACGATATATCGAGTACTGCTCGCGTACGTTAATAACCTCTTTGCGTACGCGACTTTTACCACGCGCTCAAAGACCGTGACTCCGATTTTCGGTCAAGTGCATATCGAAAAATTCGTCTGATAACGCTATTGCATCTCGACGAAAACAGTAAACTGATGCCAAAGACCCTAATGAGCATATGGCTCTGTTACTCCAAAAATTAACACGCTTCTTTTTTTAAATATTTACTTCAGATCGTATTTGTTCACCTGTATCGAGCAAATAGCTTCTAAAAGAACCGAATCAACATTGTTGTTGCTATTTTAAGGCTCCTTCCTTTTTTGTATGGTAAAACGATGAATCAGTTTATTTAATCGATATTTTTCTTTCAAATATTCTAGATCGTCTCTGGGGACACCATCACTATAAAAGGTCAGCCTAAAGCTAATGGCCCTCCAGAGGAAAAAACAATATGCCTCTCCAATGTTACTGCTCCAAAATTGGGACGCAGAGGAAATTCAAAGTGAGCGTACCATCTTACCATTCTCCAAATTGTTTACCATTTGCATAACTGTTTACGATTATTAACTTTTTATTTATTATTAACTGGTAGCTCCGACGAAACGCGAGATGAGCCCTGGGCTTGGGAAGCCAGAGAGTTTTTGAGAAAAAAACTTATTAGCGAAAATGTAACTTTTGCAGAGGAAAAGTCAGTCAGCGCGAGCAGAACGTATGGCTCTGTTTGGCTCGGCAAAGGTAGATAGACTAACTGTACTGATCAACATTGCGAATCATTACAACTCGCTCAAAGACTCACTGTATATTCGTCGTGCTTGCAGATACAACAGGGGAGAATGTAGCCGAATCACTCGTGGCAGCGGGTCTTGCGACAGTGAAACGAGATGGCGTGCGTAACCCAAGTCCTGCTCTGTTAATTCTTCAGGAACTTGAGGATGCTGCCAAAGCCGCTGGCAAGGGAAAATGGTCCGGCGAACCGTTGTCGGAGCACATTCGTGACGTTAAATGGACGGTCGAGAATCCCCGCGTTATCGTCGACAAATACGCCGGAAAACCTGTCAAAGCCATTATCGAACACGTTCGCGATGGCTCGACAGTCAAGGCATTGCTGTTGCCCGACTTTTATCACATAACGCTAATGATCTCGGGCATTCGATGCCCTCAGATAAAGACAGACGGCGAGCCTGATGAGCCATTTGCCAAGGAAGCTCAATACTTCGTTGAGTGCCGTCTTCTACAGCGCGAGGTAGACGTCATCCTCGAATCGGCAAACAACAATAACTTTGTCGGTAGCATTCGCCATCCAAAAGGCAACATCGCCGAGTTCTTGCTCGAACAAGGCTTCGCTCGTTGTGTCGATTGGTCAATGAATTACATCAAGTCTGGAGTCGATAAGCTCTACATGGCGGAAAAACTTGCCAAAGAGAGGAGATCACGCAGGTGGAAAGACTGGGTACCTTCGGGTCCACAGGTAGAGTACACAGGGACGGTCGTAGAGATAGCTAGCGCGGATGCAATTGTCGTAAGAAGTCAAACCGGCGAAACAAAGAAGATCTTCTTGAGCAGCATTCGACCCCCAATGAGAGAAAAGAAACCCTCGGAGGACAAGAACGCACCGAGACCGAAAGATTTTCGTCCTCTCTATGATATCCCGCACATGTACGAAGCCCGTGAATTTTTGCGAAAGAAACTGATCAGGAAGCAGGTAAAGGTGATCCAGGATTACATACAACCACCTAGAGAAACTTATCCCGAGAAAGTTTGTTGCACCGTCATGGTTGGCAAAGTCAACATTGCCGAGGCTATGGTATCGAAGGGTTTGGCAACTGTTGTAAGATATCGCCAAAATGATGATCAGCGTTCCTCTCATTACAACGAACTTCTCGCTGCTGAATACAAGGCCGAAAAATCTCAGCATGGTCTCCACGCCAAAAAAGACATTCTGCCTCAGAGAATAATGGATCTCTCGAATGACCAGATAAAAGCCAAGTATCACATGTCCGCATTGAAGAGAGCGCGCGGCACCAAGGGAGTCGTTGAATTCGTCACGAGTGGATCTCGTCTGAAACTCTTCCTGCCAAAAGAGAATTGTCTGATAACGTTCCTTCTTGCTGGTGTAAAAGCCCCGCGAAGATCGAGACCAGCACCAGGTGGTGGTGGCGGTACAATCGACGGTGAGAAGTATGGCGAGGAAGCATATGCCTTCATGAAAGAGCACACTTTCCAGAGAGATGTAGAGATTCAGGTCGAGACAATGGAATCGAAGGGCAGCGGTTTTATCGGCTGGCTCTTCGTCGATGGTGTCAATATGGCTACTGCTCTCGTCGAGGAGGGCCTCGCTGAAGTTTCGACATTCACGGAAAACGCCGAGTATCTGAAGCTTCTCAAGGCAGCGGAAGAACGAGCTAAGGCACAAAAACTGAATATCTGGAAAGATCGCGTAGAGGTCGAAGCCGAGACTGAGCAGATCGAGGAAGAGAAGGAGGTTATCGAGCGCAAAGTCGATTATCAAGAAGTCGTAGTTTCTGAGATAACCGAGGCGCTTCACTTTTACGCTCAGTACGTCGATCAACGCAGTATGGTCGAGGGCCTTCTGGCGAGACTGAAACAAGAACTCGAGACTAATCCACCATTACCGGGTGCTTATAATCCCAAACGAGGCGAACTCGTTGCCGCGAGGTTCAGCGGTGACGACGAGTGGTATCGAGCTAAAGTTGAGAAAATCGCCGGCAGCAATATCAGTGTTTTCTACATCGACTATGGTAATAGAGAAACCATAAACGTGACGAGAATAGCTCCTCTGCCTTCTGAATTTGCTGCCGAGAAACCATACGCTCACGAGCATATTATCGCTTTTGTCGAACTCCCCGAAGACGTAAGTTACGGCTTTCGACAAATATCTTGGAAATGTGCTTTTTACACATTCATTTCATAAAAACCAAAGTTAATTTCACTTAACTTTTTCAGAATGATGATAAGAAAGCGGCTATACGGGCGCTTCAGGAAGATCTCGAGGACAAAACTTTGCTATTGAACGTTGAGTACAAAGTGAATGGAATTCCTGCAGCTACGTTACTCCATGCCTCGACGAAGGAAGATCTCGTCAAGGGTCTCGTGACGGACGGCTATCTTCTCGTCGAAAAGAGAGATAGAAAGAGTTCCGCGAAATTGGTAAGTAGTTGATTCCAGACAATTGTTTTCAATGCATCCAAGTTTAGATACCGTGAATTTCCATCTTTCAATACTCATTCCTTATCTCTTCGTTGAATGCACAGCTCGCCGAGTACCGAGCGGCGTTGCAGGATGCCAAGAAGAATCATCGTCTCATTTGGCAATATGGCGACATTACCGGTGACGACGCCGTCGAATTTGGAGTGAGGAAATAAATTGAGATTGAAATCCAAACCGGATGTGTTTGACTTAAGGTGGCATAAATGAAAAAAAAAAAGGAATCTAAAGACAAAACAGAAAGGTTAAATTTGGGAAACGAAGGAATCAGCATACTATAATTATATAGAGAGCATACGGAAAAGGCATAATATTATAGACAGCGTAATGATTATATAATGGTTCATTATATATTATTATTAACGAGTGAGTGAATGGCAATACTGTGACACGCGTGTTCTTGTTGGTTGTGATTCGAGCGTAAACTGCATAAACGACAAAGAAACAAAACGTAGAAAAGACCGACAGAGACGAAAAATTGTACATAATAATCAATGATCCTGATGATTAATGAGAGGCAAATGGGAAAAAAAAAACAAAATATCAGTATGAATTCACGTAGTGACCCTCAACTCGAACCCACCTAGCTCTTTGATTAACATCCTTCCTCCTTCCTCTTCGCCTGATAAGACTGCGTTTTTCGATATGACGACACTGACGTATTTCGCATGTTAATCGTGTCCCCGTGTATTATCTCTTATTGCTACTCGGGATCCCCTCCCCACCCACTGTCGGATTACGAAGGACTTAAGATTAATTGTTAAAAAAAAAAAAAAAAAAAAACAGAAAAAAACAAAAATAAGAAAGATTTAAAAAATGTAAAAACAAAAACCTATTAAATAATAATATGCTGCGTTTTTCGCGTCTTCTACGTGCGACTCTACTTCGCGCGAGCAATTGAAAGCAAAAAAAGTGAAGAACGACTATGGACTTTATGCTTGGAAGTTTTGCACAGCTTTGCCTTCCAAAATCTATAACTCTCCGAGAGAACAAACATTTTTCCTTTCCCTCGACACGTTCGAAAGAGAAATATATTCCCACGACTTGTACGATTTTAATATGTCAGTAAAAAGAAATACGATCGTCGAGTTATAACGTGTCAGGTTGCCCGAGTGGGACAGTCGCAACATACGAGTATGGCTGATGAAATTATGTTGCGTCCCAGAATAATTGTAAAGAAAAGAAAAATTCACTCGTAAGCTACGGATATCGAGGTACGACAGACAAAATGAAGTACGAACGATATATATACACACACACACATACACACATAAATATACATATATATATATATGTAAAGTTCCCCGTCACCTGAGAATTTTAAAGATATTCCATGAAAAACAACATACGTTCGTACGTGCTCAAGATAAGTAGATTATTGAATATGTACACGAAAAAATGCAAGTGTACGATCATGTTTCTTCTAATATTCGTCCTCAGTTTCTACACAAATCTTTGCATACTTATATTTACACACTTTTCTAATGCAATGAATGTTATAAACAAGTATGTACTTTTTCTGTTGATCTCAAATCTTATCCACACCTCTAACGATTTCCGCCGTCCTGTTCCAAATCAAGTCTCACGAGGAACAGAGACGCACCGATATATTACAAAAATCAACTAGAATTTCGTGTAAATGAATTCGGACTGTGGTTGCGAGCTATGACAGTTGTTGGCCACGGACTTTACAGACGATACTTTGTTTTCGTGTGTAGGTCGTATAAACTTGTTAACATATGTATTGCAAGGGGATCATGCAAAAACGAGATATTTGTGAAATGTGTTTGTCACGAATTTTCGATGGTCATTTACAAGTACCGAATTAGCCTTTAAGAATCATGTGTAATCTTGACATTAGATAAGTAAAGATCTTCTATATTATTGCATTTTTCATAAACTTACCTCGATTACCAATCAAATAATTTGTTTCACTATCCCACTCGGTAAGGTCTTTGAAAATTTTCAATTGCCGAAATCCAGTATTGTTGTACCACATTGTGTAATAGAATTGTTGGAGACATTCGTCTTTGAACTGTTAAATCGTTGTATGATTGTTACGAGAAAATCCTTTCCGCGATCAAAATCAATGGGATAAGGAACTGTCTGTGGCTTATATTGTCAGAACGAAAGTACATTGAATAAAAAAGAAACGGTATCTTACAGAAAGGCCAAATTCATTGCGTCGAAGAATCACCTAAAATGAAAAAATTGTCGGGTAGAAATATTTGAGAAAATATATATGGTTACAAAATGTGTACAAAAAAAGATTAGAACTCGTTGTACCCGATACACTAAAAACTAGCAGTATTTTTATAACGAGTAATTATTTACCTTCGACAGGAGGTTGCATAATCTCGTGCTTAAGAACAGTATTGTCCCAGGAACATGTCAACAAACTATCATTGTACCATGCGATACCACGAATGAAATCACTATGCCGTTTATCGTTATAAATCGTGCCATTTTCATCATTTATCTTCGTATCAAGAACTTTAAGCTCATTGCTATCGCCACAAATCGCCAATAAATGTGGTCTGTAATGATGAAAGAGAAAAAAACAGTCTTATTAATAAAAGTCAATGATTTTAAATGAATTGTGTCGATCGACGTACCTCTTTGGATCAAATTTGATTTTGTGAATAGGTCTTTTAAAAATGCTGAAATTCTTCAAAGTTTCCTGAGGCTGCCGAATGTCAACAAATGATACCGCACCATCGATACCTCCAAAGGCAAGAATGTTTTCAGAGCTGGGGTGCCAGGCAATGGTAAGCAATTGACGGCCAGTTTTAGAATATACGACTGACGAAAGGCAATGAATCATTAGACAAAAATAGTGGAAATATTAAATTCTTGAATGTAATTCTATAGACAAGATACTAACCTTTAGCAGGATTTTCTTGTCTCGAGTCCCAGATTACTGCCTCACTGTCCAAACTTGATGAAGCAAATATATCATTGCTTTTGGGCTTTGCATTTACACAACTGATTATTTTTCTATGAGCACCGTCATAAGAGTGTTCGGCTATGAGGTCAGCCACATTCCAGATTTTTATACTAAAAAAAATATCTCATTATTAAAAAATAAGTGGAAAAACGGTTATTTATAATTCCTTGATGATTCAACAATCATTCTAACCAACGATCCATTCCTCCTGTAATAAGACGAGTTTTGCTATCGAATAGAGAAGCGCTCAGAATACTATCGTCATGCTGGCATTCATAGCCAAGCGATAGTACCTCGTTTGACCGAGTATTTGGATTTTCAACAATCTGAAAAATCTGAAGCGCTCCATTGTTCTCGACGATAGCGAATTTGTCGTAATCAATAAAAGCTCCATCGCATGGAGAACTTTCGATAGTGGTAGCGACAAAGGCTTTTGATTTATCGAAAGTGGAACACCCGTCGAAAAGCCAGGCAGAGCCGTTCCAGAAACGGCCACTCAGATCACCCGAACCGAGTAAAATTGTTTCATCTGTGAGACAAAAGAAAATATAACGTGAACCCATAATGAATGGAGCACAATTCTTTTAACGACAAATGTAAGAAAACGAAGCCTAGGTAACCTCGGATTTTACCATTGTACGTGTGAATGAACTGTAAATGCTTATGATTCACAATAGGTTCACTCTCTTTTACCATTTTTCTGTATAACGTGGTGTTATCAGTTGGCCCTATTTCTGTCTCCGTTTCGGTAAGCATGGTAGATTTTAATCAAATTCAAAAATTAAGAAAAAACAAAATGCCTAACAATAATTGTAGTTTATATATAATGTTTGGATTAGCGGAATGTGACGCTGTACTCGAAACTTGCCGGTATATTCCTCGCACGTGTAGTGCGCGATGTCCGCTTGCCGCTATGCGCTGTATTGACAATCCTCCGATAGAGGGCGCCACCGAATAATTTCAGATCATTTTCTTCAATCTCAATCGGTAAAAAGCGCATTGGGCTAACTTCAAGGGAATTATTGTTTTGGATATTCTGGTCGTAAAATACAGGAAACGGAAAATAAAAAAATTCCAAGTACATTTTATGTTGGTATATTATTGTAGAAAGTGATTCCTTAAAATAGTTTTTTGCAAGCCATTGAGCGTATAAATATGATTAACAACCATAGTTTTAGTTACACTGGCAATGTTATGAAAAGAAACGAACGACACCTTATAGCAACAAAATGCATATTGCAAATTTCAATGGAGTATTTAAGTGGGCATGATTTTTATCTTGGTACACTCTCGATTCATGCTGCAATTACCAAGACTCCCAACAATGATTCTTCAGCTAACGAATCAACATCAGTCAAGCATCATACTTTCCAAAAATTCGGATTTTGCTGCAGTCTTCTTTCGAATGTTTCATACCAACTTTGTACAGACGATAGAGGTACAAAATTTTCTGTCGGATTCGGGGTCATTTGTGACTGAGTGACTGAGAAACTGGAAATATAATTCAAGAAACTTGTAATTATCTTCTGCGTTGATTCTATGAATCTGTTCGTATTTTCATTGGCTAATGCCACAGCCTGTTGCTCTATGATCGGTAGCGGCTCCACCGATACTCCTATCTGCGCAACATGAGAGATTTTCCTAGCCCCGAATATTCCTAAATTACTATTTTCAAATTCATGATTTCTCTTCAAATTCGAAATCTTGAAAATAGCCGATGGCTTGGCATTTGAAATGTAGCCTAGGAACTGCCAGTTTGGTGGAGCGTTTGGATCAGGCCAGCTGAAGTAAACTAGAATAAAAAAACCATACTAACATCGTAACTCCTATACATTTATCTATATTCCCAAAATACTCAATACTTGTAAATAACTTATTGCAATTACCTGCGCCTCCCATTCCTTCGGGGAACGGTACCGTTCCCGTAAGAAAAATCACAACGTGATTGATATTGTCAGCATCATTAACTGTTATCAGAAATTGATTTTCCCCGATTTGTTGAAAATCCGTTTGGACCTGTAAATACCACGAGATATGAGGGTTACGCACATCTCAGTAACAGCACTTTAAATCGATAGAATAATCACAAAATCTTGGAACGCTTCGTCGCAATGACGCGACTATCAAACACACTGGGTCAGAACAAAGTACATGACAGCCGGCTATAAGCGTTCTTTACATGAACGTAAGAGTATTGCCATTGCGATTATAGGAAGAAGATTCTCACCAAACGTCCAGCAACGATAACACCAAGCATCGTGTTGCAGCGTCTAATACATTTTTCCAATGATAATAAAACTTTGTTTAATTTAAAATTATCTATGATTACGCGACACGTGTTATTTGTGTAAAAAAAATGAAAAGAGACGAAACACAAACATCAGACGACGACTGTTCTCGATCTTGTTCTGTCTCTCGTGGAGATTTGGCACGAACTACCGCGCTAACAGACGTGCACACGACCGACTGGAAAGTTTACTCGAATTTGAATGGTGTCGCCATCTAACGTCGCGAAGGGTAACATCTTTCGAAAACCTTCGAAGCAAGATCGAACGATGGCGCTATTATCAATATGGCGGGTTTGTCATTATACGCGTCTATTAGAAGGATTGATCGTTTTGTTTCGTAGATGACAACAAGCTGAAGGTATTTGTAATCGCCGTTTGATTTTCAAGGTCTACCTTGATACTTCTATACCGGATTTGGAACGAGATCAATCAAACGAGCCTCAAAGTTTACGTGACTAAAGTATAGCAATAAACACAGGTAGAACGTTGAGGCTCGAAAAATAGGAAAGATTCCGTCTCGTAGTACAGCCGTAGTAAAATTTTCATCAGGTATTTCCCGAGGTCGTTCTAAGCATATATAGTATGTATTATAGTGTGTAAGCAAGATCGTAGGTGCTATTCGAAAGGCCGGTTCGGCCAATTAAACATTCTCATTTTCTATGACAAAATATATCGACCGAGCGTGCTTCCTAATATAGAAATAGGAAACTGGACGTTAAGAGCGGGAATGAAGCACCACAGGCGACTTCCACAGCCACACGATACATGCTTATGCATATAGCTTCCCACTTTCGTGATGGAGCTGGTTTCAGCCGATCGTTATGTATAGTATGGTGTATATACTGTATGACATATAACGATCGTATAAACGAGCGATGGAATAAAATAACCGAGAGAAGTCGAGTATCGGAGGAGAGTCAAAAGGTAAAGATCGTCAGTTTTGCATTCGACATTGCGAAAACTAATTCAATCCGTCTTGTGGAAGTTGTTATTTTTAAAATTTTGGAGTGTGTAGTATCGAGCATTGTATATACGTATCTATGTATATATGTAAGCAGAGGGAAAAGTATACGGACACTCGTAGCGAGAGACGCAGTTGACTCCGCGCTGTTGCGGCTCCTAGAGTTTTCACCTAGGAGACCGAGCTCGGCGCGTCACCTTCCTACATTAGTCCTCTTGTTCTTCGTATCACTAATGATACACATTATCTTGACAGGTACATATAACACGGAGATTCTTCTATAAATCTTACTCAATAAGGTGTAAATCTTGGTAACACAATTATGAAAAAAAAAGCGAGTATAACGATGATGGAGATAAGAGAGTGGATTTGTGTTGGTACAAAACGATGCGTGTACTCAAATCGTCGTATAAAACGCATCGATACACGTCATTCGTTCTCGATCGATGTTGATTACTTTGGTTCATGCGTAACCAGTATTTTAAATTATCCTCCGTCGATGACAGACGGAACGTGCGTGCCGAGATTTTAATAACGACCTGGTAAAACAAAGTGATGAATTAAAAAATTGTCGTACGATGGAGTATTTTGGATTTATCGAAGCTCGTGTTTAAATCACGCAGGTATCTGTGGTACTGCTTTGCGACAAACGATAAGCGCATAGCGTGGCCGGAACATCGTTGTTTACTTATTATTATTTGTTTCTTTTTTTCACAGTCTTAAAACACGTTGAGAACGCGATTAAAGAGGGACAAAAAGTTTCAGTGTTGCTCGTTGGTTCGTTCGTCCAAAGCGACTCATGAATTTCGAAACGAAAAATGTTGGTTCTTGTGCAACGTGCGTGTACATTATTATGGATATAGTTCTCTCGCCCGAGGGGTCTGAACGTACGAGCGGTGGCTAAGTGTAAGCAGGCAAATTTTATTTCGCCCAAGTCGAGGTTTTTTTTAGTGTCCAACGAGCCTGAAGGATTTTGCGTTCGAACTTCCATACCATATTTGATCAAGAGCGCGTTCGACGTTTCGCGGCGCATTGGCTCGCTCGACACCGCACGTCGTCGTAGTCGCGAGGAGAGCGCGGTGTGCGGTACGACGAAGACGACGGGAGAGTGCGGGGCATGCCTCTGTGTGAACTTCACCGTGTGTGACATCACGCTTCATTGTTGGAGGTTTACGTCATTCTTGAGAGCGGTGGATTCGACGCACACGCAAATCCCCCCACCACTAATACCACCACCACTACCATCATCATCATCATCATCATCATCATCACCACCACCACCACCACCATCATCCACGATCACGAACTCTACCACCACACTAACGCCACCACCAGCGTAGTGAGCGTTCGCAGCAGCCCGGAGGCAGCGCACAACAGAACAAGCCGCGAAACTTGTGAGAATGTCGCCACACCGAGGCTCCGCTTGACCTAAAACTTATGAAAGACAACCAAGAAAACAGGGAAGAAAGAAAAGCCTGGAGAGGGAGAGAGGCCGTAAGGAAGGGGAAGTTTCACGGATAACAGGGGGAGTTGAATTTTTGACGAGGGTGTTTTGCAGTTTGACCGCGGACATTCGTGGAGATAATCGTCGAGTGCGATAAATAGAAATTTGGCGGAGAGGTGAGCAGGCCTCGGTATTAGTCAAGAAAAGTGGGAGATTGTACGAGGAGGGAAAGAGAGAGAGAGAGAGCGAGAGAGAGGGACTTGTCAACGACAACGACGTTTCACGGTAGCGCCAGGCAGCAGCAGTTTCTAGTCCCGGTGCGCCGATAGCCGAGCGCGCACACATATATATATATATGTACATATACGCATAAACGGCACTCATCGCGTTGTATTCACGGAGAAAGTGTGCTATAGTTTACTTATAGTACATTATCTATTTATCTATCGACTCGACTTGGTTTCTCGAACAGCGCGTCGTTGCGGGAGTCTCTTCACGACGAATAACACATTCGTCATCTCTTCCGCGGTTTGAAAATTCTCGCATTGCTTCACGCACACGCGTTAACTCGCACTGCTACGTTCTTTCATCCTTCTTTATTCTTCCCTCCGTTATTTTATTTCACGTGTAATTTCAACGCGAAACGGAAAATTTTCCCGCGGTGTGCCACACACAGATCAGCGCCACATTCGACCGCTACTTCTTTCATTTTAAATATAACGGTGTATAAATAAGTATGAGCAATAGCGGGAGTACGCGAGGCTGTCGCCGATGATTTTGCGGGGCCAGAGCGAGAGAGCCACACTATAATACGATTGCTCGCGTTTTATCTCACGCGCGCGCGTTCTCTCTCTCTCTCTCTCTCTCCCACTCCCACTCTCTCTCACTCGTTTCCCCTCGTTCTCGTACGAAGATTTTTACCGTAAAGAAAATCAAATTCGGATTTATAAAAGAACCAAGAGAGAAAAGAAACGGACTATCAGATGAGGCCGACACAGGCGACTCGTCGGATGCTGACATCGTCTACATACCTTGTTCTTTGTGCGTGGACATGCAGCGTCCAAGTTCTGCCATCAAGGTTAGTGATCCTATATCGACGTTTTTGTGTTCCTGTGTGTTTGTGAGTGTGTCGGTGTGCCCGCGTAGTTTGTACGAGCGTCATGTGTACGGTCAGGGTGGTGAGCACTCCACTGTTATTGTCACGCTGTTGGACCGTCAAAACTCTCCACGCACGTCAGTCGATCTCGTCATGTTTACTGCGATTCAACGATTATCACGATAATACTTTAATAATTGACTTCGATATTGAGTGTTTATCCATGGACTTGGAAAAAAAACTTTGAAATTTTTAATTCATTACAAACGTGTAACGATTAAACCGACGAATTGACATTGTTTGTCAGGTCAACTACATTCTGTTTTAACCCTCGTTTTCTATGCGCAGAAAGGCAACTTGAGGATTCGTCCTTATAGGAAGACCCTAAAAGCAAGGATACAGATAGAGAGTGGATTGCTTTGCAAAGAGAGATAATTTGTATAATGAGGGCAAGGTTTTATCTGGTATACATCAAGGCTGCTTCGAATTGCCAGACTCCGTGTCTGTGTAAGTAATAAATCATTCCTCCGCTCGATCAAAATGTACAGCGAGTCACTTTTCTCACGTTGGCTTGCTTTTTGCAGGCAAATCGGATATACGTGATGCGGTTGTTTCCATTTCCGTATCAGCTGCGAGAGATGCTGCGCTCCATTGAGGACTGCCCTGTAATCAGTCCTGACGCCTGTATAATGTTTGGAGAGTTCTGCATATTCGCTACTAGACTTGCACAATTGTGCGAGGGAGGGTAAGAGGACGATCACAGATTCCTTTTGCTAGCTTATCGAATTCGACCAATCGTCGAACGTCTAGTGGCATGAATTGTGTAAAAGAAAAAAGATGAAACGATACGAGAACGATGAAGAAATTTGTTCCAGGCGAAACGTCGTGATTTTATAAAAGGACCGATTATTAGCAACGATGAAGCGTGGTGCTCTGATCCCCATTGCAAAAGGATTTGATATTTGGAAGTATGCTAACTTGTCCTTAAGCGTAATGTAGCAAAGTTCACTTTTTTCATTGTCCCTGATCGTACACGAGATGAATATCGTATTTTATGAATATCAAATCCCTCTGCAAGTTATATTTTGTTGACTGATCTGCTCCAGTAATTTTTCTTTTTATATATATAATATACATAGTGTGAAAAAGAATATAAGATTTCTCGAGAAAAAATAAACGAATGTGTACGATTGAATTTCAGAGCAGCCGTTCCTATGAGCGCCTCTCACTCGTTACACTGTGATGGAAAGGATACTAATTACCGAATTGGTACAAGTAAGCTAGAAATTCATCGACCGCTTCGTGCTACTAGCCCAGCATCTCGGCAGATCACGCGAATAACGAGATGGATACGTTCATTCTTTGTTGCAGAGAGGATGGCATATGAAGTATTTTTGGGTGGATCCTGTAATCCCACCACCTGGAGGTCAGAAATAGCGATACCGACGCTCCAAAGCCTTGGCATTACTTACTATAATCCTGTAAGTATATCACAGTGAAAAAAAACGACGAAAACGTCTCGGACTGTTTTAACGTTTCCATTAAAATATAATATTCTCGTTCCATCTCCTTTGCAGCAAGTCTCACAATGGGGACCGGAGCTCATAGCTCAGGAATACGAGGCGAAACAGACAGCGCGTGTTTTGCTATTCGTAATAGACAATCAAACGCGAAATACAGCTGGTATAATAGAGGCAGCACAGTTGGCAGCTACACGGAGCGCTTCCTTGGTACTGGTGATTTATCCATATAGGCAAGGACAGGCGATTCTCGGTGAAACCGTGTCCGCTCAGTGAGTATTCGCAAAACCTTTGCTACAATGTTTCCCTAAAAATGTAAATTTTTCTATTTGAGTCATTCGCCTTCCAGGGAATATTATGATTTAATGAATGGACTGCTGGTACTCGAGTATTTCGTGGAAAGACAAAGAATACCCATTTTCGAAAGTGTATCCGTAGCTCTCAACGGCACGTCCAAGGTAATCTATAAAATACATATGTATATATCGTTTCGTTTAGGATGTGACGGCAATATTTTATCATCATTTCTGATTCAGATTCTTCGCGAGGCGATTAACGTTCAGGATCTGAATCAAGAGGATGGAATGAGGCCCGTGCGGATTTCCCTGACTCAGAATGGAACTGATATTATGTATGTATCGCGCGAATAAACAAGCTTTGATCTTTTACGATAACCTACATCCGAAAATGAAAAACCCGTATGTGTTTACATACGTGTGTATACATATATAGTGGATAGTCTTTGTATATATATATATATATATATACACGACAGGTATTATTTTTTTGCAGATCTTTGCGTGAAATCTTCAAGTCGATGGACACGAACGATACTGGTACGATACGTTTGAGTGAGGTGAGCGACACAACAATGAGTTAATCGGCCGAGCTGTACGTATGATTCTTGACCACGTAATACAATACGCTACAATTATTTACAGGCTTTGGTCACGTTACAGTCGAGTGGAAAGAGCAATATGTCAGTCTCCGAACTGCTCAATGCCGTGAATAAATCAGGTAATGCGCAAACGTTTAAAGCACCGTCATCGATGAAATAAACGGTCCTCAAGTCATTTCTATAAATGAAACACCGAACGATGCGCGTGATGTGCTGAGAGGGGGGTGGAGGGGAGGGTCATTATACAATAAGCACAGAAATGGCTCTGGAGCGATTAAAGATACGTTTCCTGAGCGGATCTTGTTGTGCTCGGCAGCGACGATGATTTCATCGTTAATTTTTGATTTTTATTTTTCGTTTCCTTTTAGCAGAGACGCACGAGACTCTGATTAAGAATGTCACGACCAAGGATGATCCGTCCGAGCAGAGAATAACGTTCGAACAGTTTTGCGCCCTAGCGAGCGAATGGACGAGACGCACGAAAAGCAACAACGGGATGAACTGTGAAAGTGAGATACCTTCAGTTTGGAGTATATTATGTAGGAAGGCCTCGAAGTTCATACGACGAGCTTTCGTACACCCCCTTAATCGTTTCCTAGGTATTGTCTCAACTCTTTCTCTTCATTTCTCTGCCTGTCTCGCACCATCATTATTTCTTCTCGATCTAAGTGCAACGACGACACGCAACTGCTTCCCAAGGTTCTTAAAACGAACAAGCAAAAAAATGAATGCCAATAGAATATCATGATTTTGCTATCATTTGACTCAATCACCTCGCTGTTTCGTCACCCGATAGAGTTCAAAGGTCCGGGGAAACGACGCAACCTTGTCAACGGCTGATTTGAAAACAAATATATATATATAGCAAAGAAATGAAAGACAAAAAAAGAGGTAATGAACGGACGTTTCGAATTTTGTAGATTGGACTCACTCGCTCATACCGGAGTCCGAGAAGAGAGATTTGTATATCGGGGTGGTGGGCAAAGATCTGTTTTGGTTGGAATCTTCGGCTGTGCCGCTTATTGAGTGAGTACAATGACGACGACACCCGTAATAGAAAATAAATATTTAAAAAAATATTATTGAACGATCTCTAATGTTTGTTCGTTTTCATTTACAGATCTATGGGCCTATCTCTGCATCGTCCAATCACGAACGAATACAACGTTCGAGTATTGCCGCAGGAGGTTCAGCGTATGAAAAGTTCACGGTTAATATTGCTCATAGTGCCTCAACATTCACGGGGCATAGCGATCATGACACTGGCAGCTCATTTGATTGGTTTAAGCGCAAAACTCGTACTTTGCGTACAGACGATGCCCGAAGGCAGTATCGTCTCTGGTGAAAAGGTAACTGATGCAATACGTCCTTCCTAGTGAGTTAGTTTCTCTCTCTCTCTCTCTCTCTCTCTCTCTCTATCTATCATACACCCGGCTTCCGATACCGGGAAATCATGACGTGGTTGCTGTTGTTTCCAAGTAACGGAATGTTTCATCGATCAAACTAGTGCCGGTAGTCGGGGTATATATCTCAGAAAATCTAGATATGATTAAGAATTTGTGATAGACGAGTATACCTTACAATTCAAGGTTCTTCAAATTGTCCTCTCACTCTTTTTCTCTTTAACCTTTTACAGCTGACCGAGCAAGCAACGAAAGACTACAATCGCGGTAGGATGTACCTGTCGGACTACGCAACGCGCGAAGGTGTACCTGTTTTTCAGAATATCGCCGATGCATTACAGCACGCGATACAGCTAGTTCAAAGTCCATGTTGACTCTCAATATCTTTATTCAATCTAACTTTTCCGTTCTCCGTTTTACTTACTTCTTTTTTTTCATCTCTTTTGTTGTTTCGTACGGCAAGGGCTCAACGAACCAACGACTAATTTATTTTTACTCGAACTTAATATCTATTTTTTATTTTATTTTTTTTCGTTTTTATCTTTTGTTATCCCTTCGATACTTGGCTCGTCTATCGGATCGAGAGACCTCTTTGCAATTACGCGACAAAAGCCGTACGCGATACGTCGAAAACGTTGAGGTTTTTATAATACAAATTTGTAATTAGTCCTTATCGTTCACCAACGCGCCACTACTTTTCCGCTATAACTACTGCTGATACTTTCTAAGACTACTTTTTACTGTTTAATGTTTAAGTATACGATAGGATAATAACCGCGATAGTCGCAAATGCGCGAAATTGGCGAGACGTACATTTCGCGATCAACGAAAAACGGAACTTTTACGGATTCGACGCTTTTCTCAGGAAACTTATCCGCTTCGTTTCTTTTTTTTGTTCTCATTCGAAAAGACTGGGATAGGGCAGCGTACTCTGAACTATCGTTACACCCTTCCTCCACCGCGCAGCTAATTCAAAGGAATCGCGAGCCGACGGGAACGTCGACGATTCGTACGGACTAAAAGAGAGGTCTCGTGCGTTAGATAGACGAATCATCATTTTTTTTAAGAATAGTAAATTAACTTCACAAAACTTTTTTGTAACCTCTTTTGGTAACTGGTTGAGGAATGATTTGATACACATATATATATGTATATGATGCATATATATATTGTTAGTTGTCTCTAACCGATCTAATGATAATTAATTTTTTTTTCGTAACGACAAAACGTGCGTGAAGAATACGAGCAATGAGAGAGAATTGCGAACGCGTGACCGCGATCTATTTTTCCTGCGCGCCCTGTATGTGTGTGTGTGTGTGTGTGTGTGTGTGTGTGTGTGTGTGTGTATGTGTTTGCGAGCGTATGAATGAGAGTTATTTCTGAATGATGGAAACGTAACAGAGCGAGATTATTCGACTCGACCGATGCGGGGTAAACCGAGGAAAGAAACTGTTTTTCGAGGATATAGTCTTTCCGTCCATGGAAAAACAATTTTTTCGAGATATCGAGTGAGATAGGGAAAGAGAGAGAGAGAGAGAGGAAAGTTAGTTAATTCGAAATCTCAGATCCGTTCGAAGCTCAGAGACCTTATTATATCGTTCGTTTGAACATTATACCGGCGGCTCAAGAAAGCAACGTTTTATATACATACATATATATATATATATGTATGTTGTTCGTCCTTAGATTTTTTCTCGAAATAATGTCACGTAATTATTGTTTCAACGCTGCGACGAAACCCTTTCCCCTTTTTAAAATAAACAAAAAATCTCCTCAGACTATTTCCTCCGCGTTATCGACTGCGATTCTTCTATCCTCGAACAAGACCCAAGTGAGATTTGTTTCTCCAACCGTATAATTATAAAGCCGGTGTATTTCAAACTGGTATACAAAATGTACAAAAATGTACAATATGTTTGGTTACGGTACCGAAGTTTTCTCTTCTCTTCTCGTGCATGAAAATCGGAGACACGTGCCCTAATCGACTTTCTCATCGTCATCGTCGTCCATCTCTTCCTCTTCCGAAATCGAATTCTCATTCTTTTGTTCCTCCTTCTTTTTGGTATCCGAGGGGAAGTAATATCGTTTGATATTCTTCAAGGACAATAATACTGGTATCATCACAGGCAGAAATAGCGGAATGTAAACTGCGTATCTGTGGAGAAAATAACGATAAACGTTTCTGTTTAATATCGATGCGAGATTTACCGATGCGTGCATCGATATTGAACAGACGGTAAGAAAAATACTAGCTTCAACTCGGACTCACTTTTGATCATCGGGAAAATACAAAAGTTTCAGTAGCGAAGGATCCGTGAACGCCGCTTCGGCCGTTACGAAAGCCTCCTTACTCAGCAAGAACGCTTCATTGAGATGACCGCTCTTTAAACGCTCCGCGGAACGTTGTACAAGCTTGAGCGCATTGTTTATTCTATTGCCAACCGTTTCGGTGATGACGATATTGCTGATCTCCTCGAGAAGCCGAGCGAGCGATTGCAGCGTAAGTTTCGCCGATGTTAACTGCTCGACCGTACGAATACGTAGAAGAGCGTCGAGTTCCCAGTCCCGAGGTTTCGAGCCCACGAGTGGAACGACCGTGACTCCGGGAATGCTGTCGTCCTGAAGTGTCGTACAAAAAGAAAAAAGAAAAAAACAGTAATCGGAGTATGAAATTAAGACTCCATCTCGCTTCGAATTTATGAAGCACGCGGCACGGATATAGGATTACCGTCTCTGGAAATCCTATGAGCAATCTCAGCTGAGCTATGAAGACACCCATGATGGTTGCTGCGTTCGGAACAACCTCGACGGCTTCGTCCATCTGCGCTTCCTCGCAAACCGTAGAAGGTGGATTCGCTATTACTATACCACCCCATCTGAACCAAAAGAGTTAATGAAAAATTATTCGAATTTCAGGAACTTGTATTTGAAAAAAAGAATCTGGTGGGTTTTACCTCGGCGACAGAAAGGCTTCGACGTTGTTCGCGGATTTCGATCTATAGCCGCTTCTTGTGTAGATGTGAAGAGGCGATGCGTCGCACGGTACGACGTACACAACGAGATTGATGCAAGGTTGCAAACTCACTTGAGAAGCTACGAATAGTTATCGCAGGTATGAGAAATTTTTCACATTTTTTGTTTTATCACAAACGATGAAAGCGGGATAATTCACTTTATTACTCGGTTTGTTTTCAGCTCACCAAGTTTCTTTTCCAAGGGAGTGATAAGTTGTGGCAAAACGTCCTCCGGAAGAGCGTAGTGTCTACCACGTGGACTGCTGTCCGGTATCTGTTTCGGAGCAACGTCCAACGGCATCAGATACAGCCATTGTGATTTGATCGAAAAATTAGCAGCGAGCGAGATCTCTCGAAAGAACGGTTGGAGATAATCTGTGGGAGATAATCGTTCAAGCACCACGAATCATTCGATCACTACTCTTGATCGTGAATTGCTCAAAGAAAACAAAATATCACCATCCGCGATACTCGGCAAATCCCATTTGACTTTGAGTTTCTCCGGTTCTGGATTCACCAACGTTAGAAGAACGTCGTAAGCCGGACTAGCTGGAAAACGTCTTCGATTTTCTTCGTCCAGGCTGTACCTCGTGGGATCCGCCAGAGCATTTTTCGTCAGAGCCACGGATTTGTCCTGTAGAATCCACTTTGAAACTACCTGAGTTAACTTTGGTCCACCTGGCAACGGTAAAAAACACGTCAATTATATCCTCTAGATAGTTTCGCTTTATGATCGGTTCCGCTTGAATAATTCTTTTTTTCATTTACTTACTAGTGTCTTTGGAGAAAAATATACTACGCCCGGATCCCACGAGAACGCCTTGAACATTCGGCGATTCGAGAAGCAACAGATCACCGACGTAAATGTCGAACGTCTTGGCTATCTTCTCATGATCATGCGGTGTGTACGACGATGACACGAGCTTCGCCGAGATCAGCTCGTACGATATGTCGAGGGTGTAAGCCTCTGAGAAACAAAATAAGGTTTTTTACAACGAATAATCAAGTTCATACGAAAAATAAACACGTGTGATTACAGAATTGTTTGATATTGCACAGACAGAATATTGTCGAAGTAGAACGCGTGCACATAATTGCATAATCAGTGTGCATACGAGATTGATTACACAGCGAGGATAAAAGATAAATTACCAGAATCTTGAAACGCTCGAGCGATCTCCTCGGTGAGTAGCTCGATCCGATCCTTCACGAGACCGGCGACGACTATTTTGACCCTGATTTTTGTCTCCAGGGACGATAATTCAGCAATACCGGTGGAAGGAAGTCGAACACGTGGAACTGCGGTTGTGTGCCACCATAATGGCACACCTACTCCCAGCAATAGGATGGCGAAGGATATACTCGCGTATACCCTGTACTTGGCTGCAAAATTATAAAACTCTATGTTACTAAAGTTTTCTAATTTTTTTTTTTTTTTTTTTTTTTTTTTTGTAATAAACCAACGTCGTACGACGTTGCATACGATGAGACGACCATGCTCAGTAACCACAAACTACTGATGAATTAAATATCTTACACGTGCGAAGGTAAAAGGTATTTTTGTGTGACTAGTAACGCTTAAAATATATGGGGCTCTCTTTTACTTAACGCACAGATTTCTTGAAAGAAAAAACTTGACATATTTTTACATGGTCAGTGTTTGGACCGGATTGGATGTTCTTTGAAGGGTAGCTGTTGCAGCTTACCTTTTCAGAATCCCATTCAGTCCATTACACGTGCCTTTACTAAGAGACGTAGAAAACAAATACCACTCTGCAACTTAGTAAAAGTCTTTTTTGTGGTAAAGTAAATTGATAAAAGTTTTCCTGTTTTTATATTTTGCACCCAACCCTTCGGAAAAACATGTAATTTTTTTTTATTGTTTGCAATTCTTTCTTTAAAAATTTACCAAATGTCTCTGAAAGACAGGAACTTCTATATAACAGTTTACGTATTCGAAAATTATCAGGCGTCTCACTTCTACTTCTACTTCTAATTTTTAACTATAGATAGTTAAAAATTCATACATGGATATGGATAAGAAACATTATTTTCACCAAAATCCTGAAGTACGTCTCAACTAAATTTATCAAAACTTCACATAAAAAAATTATTTTTCGGTTTGAATATGTCATTTTTTTTTCATTAAATCTGTGCGATATGTAAAAGAATGACCTATATGCAAACGCATCGGTAAAGTTGGCATTTGGCGAAACGACTGACAGTGTCGCGGAGACCAAGTGACTGAGAAAAACGGAAGAATATTGCTCGGGTAGTTTATCTCGTCGTTAAATAACAAATAAGAAAGAATAAAACGCAAAGTTAACAACAAGAGTCAACAAAATGCGTAGAAATTAGTGGACCACCTTCTCAAATTTGGTGCGTGTGTGATTCGAATAATTCTAATTCACAAGCAGCTTCGATCGAACCCTTGTTCGTTGTTTCTTCTCGTCATCCAAAAAAATTGCAAACACGTCCTTGAGCAATATATAACTTGGCTTTGGGAAATTTGCCAAGAAATTGGGTAGCGTCTCGGGATTGATTCGAGTTGTTTTGCGACAGATTATTTTTTCTAAGGACAAGATTTTCATCAAAGATTAAGAATTGCGTTCTACGATAAGAAAAGAAGAAGAGTGCGATCTCATCCAGCAGTATCGAATATGCGGAAGTCTATAGTAAGCTCGTTACATTATATTATCTAGATCAAAATCTGTCTCGTCGTCATCATGTTTTCATCCCAGCTTATTCTCGCATTTCGTTATCGCATAACTTTAGATAATTCACGGTTATCCGTTGAATTCACCGTCGAGTATTAATCCACTCAGCTGTGTCAATATCATTAAAACAAAAAAAGTTGTATCTTCACAATAGTTTTATGTTTTAGGGAAGAAGAAACATTAGAACTTCTACGCGCGATACAGAGTTAGATCGTCGAATCATTAAAGTTTAGACACTGTTTCCTCAAAATTCTTCAAGTTACAACTTATTTCTCTCGAATCAAAGTTTTGAACTGTTTGAAATTATTCAGATAGAAACGATTGCGTAGTACAAACGATTAATCTCTGTTCGTCGTGTCTCACCAAAGTATTACAAACGTTAATGCAAGTGCTTGAAAAATATCAAAGTAAGTCTCGGGTCAATATTTTCAATCGGTCGATCGCGACGCATGTCGGTAGAGAAACTGCGTCATATTTTGCTATGGCTCGAGGCATTGTAAGTGTCGTCTCTGTTTTTCAATAGTGCGAATTGACTCAATGAAATCGAGCGTCATGCCGCGTATCGAAATACGATTTTGATCTCAGCCCACTTCCTCTCGCGCAACATGAGAATACCTATCTCATTCGTATCGCGAGTTCGCGCTTCGTATCGAACTAGATCACGATCAGCCGTTAGATCAATCGTTATCGGATTCGCATCTTTAAAACGAAATTTTATTTCGATTTTTCTGTAGTTCCCGAATCTTCGCCTGTCTAATCGCTACAAACGTCCGTCGTCATTTTCGCACGAATATCTCATAACGATTTATAAAAGTGCGACATACCGATCGTCCGATAAGTTCATCGACTTTGATTTTGTATAAAAAGGAATTGGAATATTTTCAATTTAGAAATTTAAGTAAATTGAAAAATTTGTAATTTCTTGAAAAACATTCTCTCGACAAGAATTTTATGCAATTTTTCTTTTTCATATTTTCATTTATTTACGTCTTTTGTTTTTCATAATATTTTGTTTACTTTACGTCGTTCTCACGAGTATTATTATCTTCGTTTTAGCAAACGTTGACCTTATAAATAAAAATCTATGAAACGATCGTTTATCGATTTCTGACAATATCGAACGAGATAATCGAAATGAGAAAACACTTTGAGACCTTTTTTATTTGATTTCGGGATCGAGCGAATTTAACTTTGAATTTTCCGCGTTAAGAATTTTACGACATGCGCACGATTTGAATTCCGATAATTTCTTGGTCGTCGATAAGCCATTTTTTCCGACACTTTACGGGATTCCTAAAATATAACGCTATCGAGTTATCGCCCTTGACAATCGAAGATTCGTAGATTGGAATGAAACATGCTCAATGAAAAAAAAAATCGGCAAGAAAATCGTTCGCGATTTTACAATTCCAGCAACGCTCGTGGAAATTTGCAAACGGTCGGACGCGACATTAATTGCTAGCTACAGCGAAGACCTCGAGCAATGGACCCCGAGGGCTCATTAATTAGCTCACCAACGAGCTCGACTTTTCTCGGTCGTTTCGTCATACCAGAAAAACGCGTTTGTTACGATTAAAGCCCTCGTCCGCGGTTTATCGGTAACACGCGACAATAATACTTCACCGCGATACGACCGTGCGTGTTGTTTTGCCCCGATGCAAAAAAATTGAGCCGTAAAGTCTCGATCGAATATCGCGATTTACGAAGATCGTTGTATTAATCGGCACGTTCGTCTCGCACGATCGCCCAGCCAGAGTCGACTCTCGACCCCAAATCTACACAAAAAATCCTCAATAAAAATGAATTCAAACATTTGATCTAAATTTCCAATACCCAAGAGCTATAAAAAAAAAACAATTTTTTCAATCGTTACGACAAAACTCAAATAATTCTCCAAATTTCCGTACAAACAATTTCCTCGTTAACATCCACACGTAACGAACCGCGTTAAAAATCTGAGACGCGCCTCTCGGTCCTTACCAAGAGGACTGTGACCGAGAAAGTCCAAGACCGTGCAATTTGTCTGTGAAACAAAACAAAAACGTAAAAAAGGAAACAAAATTGGCCATAAACTCGGGGTCGAGTTAATTCATTCTCCGGTTCGACTCGTCGAGATCTTCTCTCGGGCCTTTGGCGAACTCGTTAAAAATCGGTTCGTACAGCTTCCGACCTGATCCTTTCGAACTGCTCGACTGGACGTATCCGCCCGAGGGGCCATTTTCGTTCTTACCCGAATGGATGAAAAAAGTAAAAGAGCAAAACCAAAAACAAAACTGACCGTCGAAAAACGACCGGACGTATATCGTTGGAACTCGAAGTGTTTCGAACCGATAACGATTACGCGCAAGTGCGTATCGGTTACGATCGTGAATCGGAGTTAGTTTTCGTAAGATTGGTGGGGAGGTTACCATAACTTCGCCGAAAGTACGACGAGAAAAGTCGGGGCTCGTTCGTCGCTTCGTCAGTCTTCCGGACGACGGTTGACACAGAAGATCGTGTCTTCCCCCTCGTGTTTCGTGACTTGCCGATTTTTTTCGCAAAATCGATTTTTAGTTTTTTTTTAATTGTTTCGTTATTTTGTTTTTATACAATCGAGTTCGTACGTGTGAAAAGTTTGTTAGTTTTTTATTCCGAATTTTGAAAGATGATACGGTGACGTTTTTTTTTTTTTTTAATTTTTTATTTCGACGATAATCGGTGAGTAGTAATTTTGTCGAAGCGGGAACATTATCCTGCGTGATCGTAAATTCGGGCTGGGGGGAGAAGGTTAATTCTTGAAATTTAAAAAAACGTCGTCGACTTTCCTCCACTTTCAGGGTTATCGGGATTATTTTTTGCAAATTTATGGATACTCATTTATTTTGAATAAACAAAAAGTTTTGTCATTTGCGTCGTATCGGTGCTTGTCCAAGTTGAATAAACACCCACGCGACAAATCGAGAGACTAAAATAGCTCGCGAAGAATTTGTCGTTCTAAAATTAAAACGAAAACATGCAATTATGGAAAGTTTTTCAATAATTCAATTCTTTCAATATTTTTCAATAATTTTTTGAGGATTTCTCATTTTTCTTACCGTTTGAATTTTCGATTCGAAACGATGTTCGATAGAACTAACGAAATTTCGCCAATTTTTGTTTTCTATTTCCTTTTTTTTTTTTTTGGGCAGCAAACTTTAGTAATTAAAAATTGAAATATTGTTCGTCGATGTGTAAAAGTGTGAAACTTTGAAACGCAACTGGCCTCGACCAAGCAAGATTTATCGTCGAGAGAGAAAGAAATTTTTTATTTTCGCGAACTCGACGACGCGGAATGATTTATAAAACATTTTTGGTAAATAGGACGAAAAAAATCGTCGCGTCTAGCAACGCTTTGGTTTATCTACGATGATGATCGAGCTACGATTTTCACGCTTTGTTGAAACAATCGACAGAAAAATAATGAAATAAAAGACGAAAGGAAGAAACTTGCGATCGATGCGAATCGATAATTTAGAATATTTTACAAAAATCAAAAGCTCGAGAAAACGTAACGCATCGCGACCCTCGTTGAACGTCGCTCGAAAATAAATAATTTACAATTTAACAAAGGTTCATTGTGCACACGAGGAGTCAGTACCCTGGCCGGATTTCCACGGGGTGTTTATATATTGAACGTCCCATCGAGCCCAATGAATTCGTTTGAATAAGATAAATCGGTAATTGTTTGCGCTTTTTTTTTTCCTATTTTTATTTACGCTCGTCGTCATCGTCACGGAACTTTGAGTTCTGACGTCTGCCGGATGTGAGATGCTTTAGAATTTATCGAGGATATTGACCAATCACCGTTACGCGACGACAAATTAAACCGTGAATTTCTAAACGATTGAACAAAATTTATCGATCATTTAATCGTAATTGGATATTCGTGAAAATAATATTCTTTTTTCGTGGCGAGGTTTCGGAAATGACGAAGCTAAAAATCAGAACTTTGTTTTGTGCGGTTTTGCAAAAAAAAAAAAAAACACTTTGGTTTTTTGTATAAGAATGTGATAATTACGTTAATTAATTTTTTACTTGCGATACGATGATTGTGTTGATTCAATAATGATTTAATAATTGATTAGAAACGGAAAAACAAAAAATGTTGTTGAAAGGAAAAACGAGAAATAAGAATGATTAAAAATTCTGTAATTATTCTGTAATTATTATTATACCTACTTTTTAATTAATTTAATTCAATACTAATATCTAGCCGTGCCAAGAACACGTTCGATGTAAGATACATTTCATATTGTTCGAACTGATTCAAAGTAGAATAAGTTGATTCGTAAGATTCCAGGGGTTAAGTGGCGCAAGTTGCGAGATTAACGGCGACAATACCGGCGAGCCTCCCCGACATACCAAGAGGCGTTTTGTTTTTTTACTAACCAACGATTATTATCGTTAAATCTTAAAAACTACACGATTGTAGAGACACAATCGACGATAAAACGCCAGATAACATATTATTTATTTGCTAGTGTTATTTATCTTAAAAAAGAAATAAAAAATTTTAAACGTAAACCTGGGTTACTGGATTATTCAGTAGCATGGAATATCACCAAGAGCGAAGAACGATGCGCTCGGATAAATGAGTTGCGAGAAAATCCTCCGTTTCTAAAAGGGATGTTCTATTTTCATACGACTAGAGCAAGTTTTTTTTTGTCACTTGTGTGTGTGTGTGTGCGAGACGTCACAGCTCTTCGTTTCTTTTTTTGTATATTGAGGGAAACAATATAACTGGACGGCTAAAAGTTTGTGGACATCGCGCTAAACTTTGCACGAATGGCCTTTTGTCGGTTTCATCAAGTCTGTAACAAAACGATGAACAAGTTTTTCTTCTCGATGTTGCAGCTATCTCGTCGATTTGTAAAAATTGATTAATTTTGTGCCCACGAAAGTTGGCCTTGTGTCTCTAAAAAAAGATAAAGAAGAAGTTAGTGTCAGGGGAAAAAAATTTGTATATTATAAGAGAGAAGAAAATATAGTTGGATAAATCAAGCGTGATAACGATAAAGTTCATGAGAACTAATCGATTATACTCGATTAGCATAGATTTGAAATAATTTCTAACGATTCTGATATTTCGGTTGAATTTTTAATTCCAGCGTTACTCGCTTCTTGTTCAATCTGCAGCTGGGAAAAATATATTTGTTTTACCGTTCTGGGATAAATTGAATCGATGATCGATCAATCAACGAGAGACGCATTGGTACAAGGACCTGAACAATCTCGCGTTTGAACGATCACACGACGCTGGTTACACTTCTTGCTCACATTTAATATCTCGTATCAGCGTCAATTCGACTCAGTTACGACTAGTTGCGCATCGTGTAGCTATCGACGTACGCGTGCGAAATAAAAAGAATATCCCCGTATCGCACAAATGGTGGCACGACCATTTGAATACTTGGACGAAAAAAAATGGATTCGTTGGTAAAATCTAGTCATGAGCTTGAATTAACATTGTTCCAGAGAGGGGAAAAAGGAAAAACGATCTTCCAATCGGGATATTCAAGCGTCAATAGAGGAAAATAGCTCGTGACGAGTCTTGTGGAAGATGGAGAAGAAACCGGAGGACGTCAGGCTCAAAGTCGATCCCAATGAGATTAAAGGGTAGGCGTTTGGGAGAAATTCGTTCAAAAGTTTATCTCGATGCGATGACAAACAAGACATTGTATCTTGGTGTTTAACGATCGAAGGCAAACGATAAGTTCGGTTGGCGTTTCGTGCAAAAACAAATAATATAATCACTGTTTCATGATTTATGTGAATTTTTGTATCTTCAGAGAAAACGCTACTTTTCCTACGTTACTGAAAAATTTTCTGGCTCTATACTGGAGGACTCTTATTATAGTAATATGGCCACTTGTACTTCTTCCTTTGGTTGTATTGAACAACGAAGAGGTAAACACATTCTTCCTGTTCTTATTATTTAACATATCTCCCTATTCTCTAGATTTGATTCTTTTTCAGATGTACAGATGTTTGTACGTGGTTGTGATAATGGCGATGTTCTGGGTGACCGAAGTTTTGCCACTTCCCATAACCGGCCTTATACCGATCGTTCTTTATCCGTTGATGGGAATTCTCAGTACGGGTGCGACTTGCGACTGTTACATGAACGACACGACGATGATGTTCATCGGTAGTCTCGTTATTGCAGTCGTCATTGAGAATTCCGGTCTTCATATGAGACTCGCCCTTCAACTTATTAGACTGATCGGTTGCAGTCATAGGAAATTAAGTCTGGGACTATTTTTCGTCACGATGTTCATATCCATGTGGATTTCCAATACAGCGGCAACAGCTATGATGATTCCTATCATGGAAACTGTTCTCATGGAACTCGAAACTGTGAGTATGCTAGAAAACCAGAAAGAGTAGTTTATAAAAATGTAACGAGTTAAATGACTTTGCAGCAAGGTCTAGGCAACATGTACATTCATGAGGAAAACGCCGTTGTGGAAGAAGGGCAAGAACCGTAAGTTAATGTTTTGTCGCCCTCCAAAATGAATAAGCGAGTGACAATCTTGAAACCAAAAGTCATGATATAAAATGCAGTCAGAGTTTAAGGTAGATGGATAAAGTAATCAGTTTTATATCATGGTTGATGTACCATATGTCTTTCAGGGAGAAAAGGCCAACGAGAAGTACGATGGTGTACTATCTGACTGCAGCTTATGCCTCGAGTCTTGGCGGTATTGGTACGATGGTCGGGTCAGGAACGAATCTGACCATGAAAGGAATCTACGAGGGGTGAGAACAGCTACCCATTGAACTATTTTATTGAAATTAGTCAATTGCAATAAATGCATTTTTTTTCTGTGTTGTTTTCTCAGTCGGTTCAAGCACAGTCCTGGAATAAGCTTTGCCTCTTGGATGCTCTATTCTGTCCCACCGATGTTGCTCATGGGCTTTCTTACTTGGCTTTGGCTACAGATAATGTATATGGGACTGTTCCGTTCCAAGAGTAAAGACGCTAAAGCTATTGATATTGGTAAACAGGGCGAGAAAGTAGCAGCGGCTGTCATAGAAAAAAAATATAAGGAACTTGGTCCGATAACGTGGCACGAGTCTTGCGTTGGTTTTCTATTCATCGCTGTTGTTCTACTCTGGTTCTTCAGAAGTCCGGGTTTCATGAAGGGCTGGCCTTCCTACATCACCGATCTGTAAGTTCATTTTTATTAACATCGTTATTGAATTTTCCATTGTTCATTCCATTTTCGAATGAATTATTGTTTTGATATAATTATCTTTGTCTTTGAACGTGACTTTGTACTGTTTACAGTAAGGTGAAAGATTCAACAGCGGCGATAGGCTTGACGATATTGCTCTTCATAATTCCATCGAAGCTCGATTTTCTGAATGCATTCAGCAAAGATCCAAGCAAGAGACCGACCAGACCATCGCCCGCTTTGATGAACTGGAAGACGATACACGAAAAGATGCATTGGAGTCTTATTCTCGTGTTGGGTGGTGGATTTGCAATAGCAGCAGGCAGTACGTCGTCGGGATTGTCAGTGCAGCTTGGCCAGACCCTTCAAGGTCTAAGCTTCATGCATCCCACGCTTATACTATTTATCGTATGTCTATTTGCCGAATCAGTGACAGAACTAACAGCTAATGTCGCTGTAGCCAATATCATTTTGCCAGTGTTAGCAGAAATGGTGAGACTTTCCGACCGAATTTCCTTTTTCGTTTAATTCTATCATCAAACTTATTAGTTAAAAGTAATAATTTCTCTTTTGTGCCTTTCGCAGTGCGTCGCTCTAAAAATTCATCCTCTGTTCCTGATGATGCCCGCTGGAATCTGTTGCTCCTTCTCATTCCACCTACCTGTGGGAACTCCTCCAAATGCAATAGCTTCGGCAGCGGCGCACATAAAAACTAGAGATTTCATCATCGCTGGTATAGGACCCAGTGTCATCACTCTCATTGTTACAACAGTGGCATTTTCGACGTGGGGAGCCTATGTCTTCGATCTCCACGAATTTCCAGACTGGGCGACTATTAAATGATCCCTTTCATGAGATATTTCATAAATTCGACAGGTCGGATAGGCAGTCCGACTCAGCGATATTTCCGTCCTTTCGGAATTCTTGTATTCGTATTACGATGAGTGGAGTGAATTGCTCCAGTGCGTATTAAGATTTAGTTTTGTACATAATTATGCGTCAAAAGAATTGCGAACATTTTTAAATAAACGAACATTGATTAAATTCATATGCATCGCTTATAGGTTAGAATCCGATAAAACCGATAAGGAAGTGTCCAACTGTCATATTTTACGAAACCAAGCGTAAGTGCATTTTCATTTCATACATGTTATATCGTACTGATTTTAGCTTCTTAAGAAAATGGAATAGCTGCATAAATAAAAGTATGCAAAGACTCACCGTCCGCAGAACTATCGATACAAATGACTTGATCTTCTTTTGGCATGTCACACGGTAAAATTCAACGCGTTACTCGACACGTTATCACTGCACCGATAATAATTACTTCCACAAATGTTCAAAATGTTTTTATAACTTTTGGATCGAGATATGCAATTTCAAAGTGTTGTGGCTCGTACATAACCTATCACAAGTCGGACTGAACGATGTTTATGGCTCGCGCAAGAAGAAATATTCAGGTTTTATTCGTCTCATTACCGAGAGAGTACTCATTAATCTGCTCGTTCCCACGTCTACAATTAATGTATCTTCAGGTCAACGAATCAACCATAACAATTTATTTCGTGCTCGCCGAACTGATGCTTATTCGTAACTTGCTCTTCATACGCACGTCGCGATCATGTTTTGAGCAGACGTACACTTGCATACTTGCTCATGCCCGACGCAAATATGAAAATATTCAAAAGCCAATGCCTACTGCCGCCCGTAAAATGATGCAATGTCAATGCACAATTTAAAGACGTAATGAATATTTATTCTTTACAGTATCAATACTTATTTCGCAATTGCTACAGCCGCGTAGTCTCGAAGCGGTGACTCCATCTCACGTAGAGGTTGGGAAGGTTACGATATATATATGGTATATTATCGGCTCATAAATAAGATATATCTATACATGAATTCCAACTTAATGATCTAACTTATACTGATAATTATAAATTAGCCATCCAAATAAGTATCTTTCCATCTCTCCATACGACAAGTCGAAAAAATTCTCAACCATTTACCACCCAAAACTTGTAATAACCTCCGTAGAGTTTGTGCGTTTGCAAGAGAGACGGTTCGATGGTGCACAAACGTTGCGTGCGCACCATTAAGGTTACGTAGTGCCCGCATCGGTGACGTGCGCGTCTTCCACACCACAAAATCAGCTAGAGACGGCTCACGGGAAATGAATACAATTCTCCGAATAAATATCGTTGTTCAATGTGCTGGATTCGTTTGTGGATTAGGACGAAGATTTGGACGATAAGGCTGATAACGTTTAATTGACGTGGCCCCTCGAACGAAAGGCCGGATTTCCAGTTTGTTTTGGTATGCATTTTCTCGCGTATTACCCCGAGGTCCCCTCTCCTCTTCCTCTCTCCCGGCATCTACTCGCTGGACTTTCTGCTCTACAAATTACAATCATCTTATTTTTCGTCATCGTACGTTATAATCGATACAACCTAACAGAACCAAAATCACTCATTTTCAGCAAATCTCCACGCACTCAGCTATTATGCCAGGCTGTTATATTCGAGCCTACATGATTGAAAAAGCTCGAAGAATCAAGTTTTTTTTCTTCCGATGTCGCCTGTAGCAACAAGCACTTTATATTTTCATCACTGTAAAGTTGCATTCAACAAGAATCGTGTGATTACGTCATTCACTGATAAGCGTTCATTCGCATATAATATGTATCATTATAGGTTCGAAAACTATGGTCGATAACCGTTTAACGATAGTACATTTGTTTTCAAGGACTAGGAAAAACGCTGTTCTCTTTTTTACAATCGTTTCGAATAATTTCTCTTGTTCTTATCATCCGTAGGTTCAGTGCATTTCTTGTTATACCGAAGAGAGTAGCGCCAAAGAAACAAGCCTCTACAAGCCATTCTATGGTATCCATACAAAGGAAAACTTTTGCCAGTAACTCGAGAAATATAGGCGTCCATGAGACAACTGCGATGAGAAAATAAGTCTGAAAGATTTCTGACAATTTTTCCATTTCGCATATTTCATCTTTTACAATTTGGACAATTTGATTACTCTCGGCTGTATTTTCCTCAGGAATCTGGATTGCGGAGGCTTTCATGACTTTCTCTCCATTTCCTTGGAACTTGGATGAACAGACGAGATCTTCGCAGCTACCACTCGCAATTTCGTTCTCGTTTGGCGAAACTGTGGGAAACCATCCCGAAGGACCCGAGGAGTTTTCCATGTTCTCCTTCGTGATTCGCCCAGCACTCTTTTTCTCCTTTCCCAGTTCGTTCGGTCTTAATCTTTCTCTGATATTCCGGCACTTGTATGTCGCACGGGTTTGTAAGATAGCGGATAAAAAAATTGGCACAAAATAAACAAAGAACACAAGGACGAGTAAATGAATTTTTAAGAAACGTGTCGACACGAAACATTGATTCTTCATGCATGTGGGCATACTTTCAACATTCTCTTCAGCCATTGCCAAATCTCCCAGCTGATTGGAATTTTTATAAGATCTTCCATTTTCGTTTCTTTCCGCATAACGAAATTTTTCTCGTCCGCGCAATTGAGTCGACACCGCTTGAATTTTCTTCATAATATCGGCAAGGATGTCCTCGTCCGTTTCCAATTCAGATTGCACAGTATCATTATTAGTAACTTTCGGAGATTCATTTAAATTTGTTTCCAACTCTATGTCATCTTTTTCAAACTGCGATCCGTCGTCAATATTCGAATCCACTTCTGAACTTTTCTCTGTCTCCGGTGTCTCTTCGTCGAGACTAAATTCCTCGTGCAAAATATTGGACGAATTTTTCAATAGACTCTCAAACAATTCCGCCTCTTCCTCCGGATCTAGTTCCCCCTTCGAATTGACAAAAGTTGTTGATTCATTCTCTAAATACTCTTCGCTGAAATTGATAATCTCTGTTGATTTCTCATAGTCTTTTCCCTCGCTATCGATTGTTTCTTCTGTATGCGCCTTCATAAAATTTGTGATATTCATCAATTGAGTGGGCTCGTAAAACGTCGTTTTCCCTCCTTCGATTCCAGTGGAATTCATCGCTGTTCCAACGATGTGATAAATCATCGAAACGATTGCCTCGTGCATGTCAGTTGTATTTTTTTCCAAAAAATTTGTAGAATCGATTTCCGCCATGTAATCGTTTGCAACCGGTGTCGTGTACACGTTCCTGTTGAAATATCTGACATTATTCTCGTTGGTGTAACAATTTTCGAATGGAAAGTTCATTCCATAAATACACCCAATGTCCCCGGAACGTTCCAAACTTTCCATTTTCTCATTACCAGCAAAACTGAGAACTATGCTGATGAAAATCGGCACGATCCACTGACCGGCTATTCCCACCGCCGCCGTTACACTCGACTCATCTCTTTTCCTCAAATAATTTAATTTCTCACTCGATTCTTCCGCAGGATTTTTCTCGCCTCCAACCAAGTCGACGAGTCTCGTGCACTCCGAGGTAACACGTTTCAGCTGAGAATTCGAACGAGCCGCAAAACTGAGGAGCGAGATAAACGCATTCGCGAATGGAAACAGGAACATTGCATAGTGACTGACAACATCACGAAATTTGCAAACACTCGCAGAATCGTTATCAAGGTGTTGTTTCGATGATAGAAAGAATCTTGAATTCTCCTGATCGATGAATTCCATCCACGTTCGGTTTTTCATTGTCCCCTCGTCGTCGAACGGCCCAGCGACTGGCCGATACTGATTGAATATCAATAATATCCCAGTTATAACGCTGCTGAGAACGTCCGACATAACGAGCATATGAAGGGACGATCCTACGCAGCGCTTCAAATTTTTTCGCAACAGAAAAACTAGAGACACAAAACTTGAAAACAGTAGAGCGTATCCTGCAGTTCCAAGAATAGCCGAATGCATTTTTATTAACGAAATTTACTTTGTTGAATTTGCGGTGAGTGCTGCAGACGGAACGAATTCTGCAAGTCGAATGACGCTGATTGTTCCCGGTAGTGAAAGAAAGGTCTGCGAGGTAGGGAAATGGTTCAATGTGGGTACGAGTCATTCAGGAAGATATGTGGGCTCACCTGTAGTTGGAATCTGAAACATAACTGTACCGGGTCAGATGATGAGGGCACGGCACGATTTTATGTTGTTTGAGCCGTACAGTAATATACTTACCGATGGCATATTCTTCAATGTTATGATATACAGCGTTTTAATCATTCATTTTCTTGCAATCACGTGGTAATCACATTTATATGTTTATACTTTTATTTTAATTCTCTTTTAATACTTGTTAATTTGTCTTTGCAGTTTATTAAAAAGTAAGCAATGCCGATACGTCGTCGAACGGATCCGCTAATAACACAGCGAATATGGGACGCGGTGAAGATCACAGTGCACCAGAGAAGTTTACCGAGCAACGATCGGATAGTTCGTCATTTGGCACGTGTCTATAGCATCACCGAACAATCTGCCCAGGACGAGTTGAATCGAGCTATCGAGGATAAAGTCGTGTTTCTGAAGAAGGTGCAGACCAAAGGTGGTTTGGATCACGAGACTTATCGTTTGCCGACTGAACTCCAAGAGGACGATCCTCACGACTGGTACTGTTTCAAGTGTCAGCGTGCCGGATTCGTCGAGTGCTGCACCCAGTGTTACAGGGTTTATCACACGGAGTGTCACAAGCCAGCGAATGAGGAAAAGAAACTCTGCGAGTTTTGCGAAGTAAGTGGAAAAAGCAAAAGAATTTTGATAGAATGATCAACTTTATGATGATTCTAATATTTAATATTGTTTCACTATGATTATTTTTGCAGAAAATAAACGAGGACTCGTACGCCGACATATCCGATTTGAATCACATACTCAGCTTTACGTGCGGTCATCTGAAGGCAAAATTACCGCCAGAGATAACGAACAGGACTATTGTACCGGATAGCAAAGCGGTTGAGACACCTGCCGGTGGTTTGTCCGGTCCCACGTGGATCAGCGAGGGTGAGGACTCGTGGCGTCCCGGTATATTGATAAAGAATCACATGGATCTCGCTATAATGGAGGCAAAAACTTCCCGCGAGGAGTACAAGAGCCTCGCTGAATTTCAGGCTGATGCGCACAATATTTATCACAATATAGTGATATACCACGGAGGTAAAAGTTTTTCGATCGTCAACTTTCATGACAATCGTGTTCATCGACTTTTTTTAAACCAAATGGCTTATTTTTACTTCAGAGAATAGCGTTGTTGGCGACATGGCCTCGACGATGTATCAAGATTGCTGCTACGACATCAAGGAGATTCGTCGCTGCGCCGATTGTTACAGAATTTCGAACGAGAAGTCGGAAAAAATGTGGTTCTGCATACCGTGCGATCCTCCGCATCAGTTGGTGTACGCCAAACAAAAGGGTTACCCTTATTGGCCGGCCAAAGTAATGCAAGTTAGCGAGGAGATGTACGACGTGAGATTCTTCGGTGGTCATCACATGAGGGCGAACATCGAGAAAATCTTCATACGTCCGATCACCGCGAGTCTACAGAGTTTACAGGTAAATTCGAGAAGATAATATTTTCACTCGAGGTCGCGACTTGAAGAGCGTCACTCCTATTTTATTTTCCCTGCTATTCTCTCGTGTCGCACTGTCAATTTAAAAACTGAGCTTTTCACGCACTCTTCACGACTTTTGTCTAGCCATCGGAGAAAGGAAAGTGGAAAGAGATGAAGGTACGCACGAAAAGCACCTTTCAATGAAAAAAGATGTATAGAAAGTTTCCAAGTTCCATGGCTATCATTGTACATGTATATTTTTGTAAAATCAAGTTTCTAAGAATGTTGTATTAAACGTGATTTGTCTTTTTTTCTTCGGGACAGATAAAGCGTTCGACTGCTTGGAATCGGGCCTTCGAAGAGTTGAAGCATCATCAGAATTTGTTGCAAAAATTGAGCAAGGCAAGAGTTACAACGTGCGACGTCGACGAGAAAGAAGGACCGAGGCCGGCGAAGATAAGAAACATCGAATCTGCGCGTACAAAGATGATGACAACGACAACGACGACGACGACCCCGTCGCCTATCAACGGCTCGACATCTCCGGCAAAGACTGTCATCAAGGATTTGAGGGTGAAGGTGGAGCGTTTGAGCTCGGACGGTATCACGGAAATGCAAACTTCTCAGGAGACGAGCGCGACGGAAAAGGAGACGACTGAAAAATCGGAAGATAGCAGAAGCACGAGCGAGGAGAGACAAGTGCCGAATCTCCCGGTAGCCGAGGATGAGCCAGCGAGAGAAATATCGAGTACGTGTCCGCAAGGATTGAAGAAAGAAGGCTCGCAAGAGGATATGGTTACCTCCAGTTGTCAAGAGCCGAGATCGAAGTGTGTACTGGTACAAACGGAACAGATACAACCGGAAGTAGTACCGGCAAAGGTGAGCAGATTTTCCAATTTCGCAGAACAAACATAAACTTTGCAGTCGAAAATCACTTCACACTTTGGTCAGGTAAAGAGGGAACGGCGAACTTCCGATCAACCGACGACAACCACCCTTGAGAAACTCCGACGGGAGCTTGAACTCGACAAGTGTCGCGAGCTCGAGAGACTACAGGCCGAGCACGCTAAGGAAATGCGACAATTGACGGACAAGCACCAACAAGTCATATCGGAAATAAAGAAGAAACAATGGGTGAATAATTTTGATTGATAATTAATGATTAACCTCGCATTATCAAGTGCGTTTCTCCTAATTTATTGGCTTTTGCAGTGTTATAATTGCGACAGCGAGGCCATTTATCACTGCTGCTGGAACACGGCGTATTGCAGCACAGATTGCCAGCAGGTACATTGGCAAAGAGAGCACAAAAGGGTTTGTAGGCGCAAGCGATAAGTCCCAAAAAAAACTTTGCATTAGAACAAGAGTACCTACGATAATTTTTTTTTTGGTCGATCACAAGGAGATCGGAAAAGCGGTCTCTAGGAACATCCTATCCTAATATATAAAGATACATATAAATATATGAAATAGATGAGTAAAAACTTATGAAACGGTGTACGACACGCGTCTCAAAGGCGCGGCATGATCGTACAAGCCTCAAAGAGCGTCTCATATCGACAAACTTAGCTGTATACCATATAATTGAGATAAACACGAAGAATATAATTTTCGACGGCGAAACCCCGCTATGAAGCTATTTGCAAAAAAAAAAAACAAAGCGCGGGGCAGAGGATAGATAGAATAGAAGAGAGAAAGAAAAAAGAAAGCATTGCGTATATAAATGCATATGAATCAGCAACCGGTGAGTTCTGTGTTATCACGATTTTCGTAATCGTAAAAGATAAATAATCGCCCTCCGTCATATTTACTGACGATGTTACAGGGCGATAAATCCCACGTTAACAGCATTTATTCTCCGCCGCGTGTTCGTTTTCTTCTTTTTTAAATACGTTTCATCTTTCTCCATTAGATCACATCCGACAAAACGTTAATCTTTGATGCGACGATATTTCCAATGCGTCAATGATGAAATATTTTTGACCACAATTTTATTCTCTCCGTAATTGTAATGTATCAGTTATATGATTGTTGTGCACGGTGAAATATACACATTATACATACGTATGGTAAACATTAATGCATATATTTGTATATGCCCGCCTCATACAAGAGGTGTGAAGTATGTGTATGAAAAAAAAAAAAAAAAAAAAAAAAAAACGTTAGGCTGTGTAAGCAATTGCATAAAATGAGGGATCATCGCACACATCGTGCCTTGCTCGATTAATCGTGGCATTCGCAGATATGTCTATTCTGTTAAAGAAAATGAAACAATATTACAGGGAGCAAGGTATAATAAAGTGAGATACATACTCTTGGAGTATTAAAGGTTGTACGAATACGACTAATACCCTAGCTTACGCAGCATGTCCTATGGTTTTCCACACACACACACACACACACACACATGACATATATCTGTACCCAAATATAAAACAACAGCCTTTTTACTCCTACTTTCCATTTTATCCAACTTTCAATGCCCGCTTTAATGTGTTGGGCGACATTACGTTTGTATAAAATGAAGAATAAATACATACTGGGTAGGAAAGTTTTATTCCATCCCAGTGGTGCCCTGCTCGCTTTGTTTTAACATTAGTAACTTAAATCTATCCTTCAATGGCTGAATTGTACTAATTGGATAGTAATAAGGGGATTGTTTTTTTTGTTTTGTAATACCTCTATTTCTAGCTGTCTTGAGTAGCTCTGACCTCCTGTCTAGCAATCGCTAACGCGATTTCACCCTTCTCCGGGTTGTCGTTAACCGGCACGAAATGACCATCCGTAACATCTCCCGATGACAATTTTTCGAGCAATTCGAGCTCGACAGGTTCGAGCTTTTGTCCCAAATGTTTAAGGGCATTTAATATCTCACCACGTTGCGTATCGCACGCGTCTTTCGTTAATTTCCCAAGTTTAAAATCACGTTCAACCGTTGCAAGTCTCTCTCTCAATTGATCAGGCTCTCGTTTGCCGAACATTCGTATAACCGCTGGTGTCTTGAAGGCGGCGCTGACGGCGCTCTGCGTTGCCAACTGTATAGCACCCAATTCGTCAACTAGCGTCATATCTCCCGACATCATTCTTCTCAGACTTTCGTTGAATTCATTCAATTGTTCCATCGTCTCTTCCTTCATCTGCTCGTACTCCTCGGGCGTTAGTGCGTCTCTGGATTAATTCATAGAAAACATACATTACTTAGGATTCTTCAGTGAATGCGTAATATGCGTTGTCAGCTCGATAAGTATACGTTCAACGTTTACGATTTGCAGAAAACGAGGAAATTGCGGCCGTTTACAGAGTGTTAGATTACGCACAGTTGGCGTTTGTAAATTTGTAGGTTATAGTATATTGGTCGCAATAAGCGTGACCTCAAGTGCCCGAGAACCGCTATTTCCTCATAATATCTACGTACTGCGTACGAAATAACCGGCGTTGATTGACCGACCTGGAATTCTCAATGTCACTGAGTTCCTCGACGAGCCTGTCCAACTGGTCCTCGAGATTCTTACGCAGTCTCTCGGTCTCGGCTTTACCGTGTGAACTCATAATTCGACTCACGATTTTTGTCGTCGTTTCGTACAGAATTTAAGTAAAATCGGAGTAACGATTTTGTTGTAAGTATTCCTTGTGTAGGTCGAGGGAAGGGTGGTGAAATACATATACAATAGACTTTACGTTTTGTATATTGGTAATCGTGACCGGCAACAGGCTTTCCGCGAGATGAAATGGTGGGGGGTACGACAGAGGTCGGTGGTTGTCGCGGGCACGATAGATAGAGCATACTCCGCAAGAGAGCAGTAGCGAGTAGTCAAATAGCGAAGACGTTCTCACCGGTGATTCGAGGCATAAACGTCATTTGTTTTCATACATATGGTTGTCAATAAAATACTGTCCTTTTCCTGCACAAAATCCTCGCTTGTCAAGGAATTTTCGTCGAGCGTATGAAATATAGAGCGCGGGCGCGCGCGCCGGTTCTACGAGAGTGATATGAAAGTTTCGTGTTGATGTCTCGGTCGGGCCGTGTGTGAAGCCGCGCCCCGCAGAGCCCCTGGTGGCTTAACCACAGAGTCAACAGCCAGCGAATTCTAACGTGCGCAACACGCTTCGAGTGAGGTGAACGTAAAACGCGCGACAAAGAAAGAAAATAATTTCGCTCTCATATTTTTATACGGTAGAAAACCGCGAGACGGTGAGAAAAGAAAGAAAAATAAGTCGAAGAAGTGTGCACGCGTGTGTACGTGCTAAAACGTGAAAGAGGGCGCGCGCGCGCGCGGTTCTGAACGAACAGGGCACGCGGACGTAACGTGTATCGGCAAAAGGTAGGGAAGGAGAGATTAGAGGGAAAAAAAAGGCCGACATAAAAAGATCTCGCCAAAATACGTCATTTCGGTCGAGGCGACCGTGCGTACAATTCATAACGAGAGAAACTCGATAGACTGTGTCACAAGTGAATATAAAGGAATTATATTGGGCTGTATGTACAAAAACGTGGTGCGAAGTGAGCGAGAAGAAAGTAATAACCATAGAAAGAGATACGAATTACGGTGAGACATCACGCGGGTGTCGATCTCAAACAACGGTGTATAAGTGAGTGCGCGGCTGCGCGTTCGAGACTCTCGTGTGGGTTTCGCCTGTGTGCGTGTGGTGGCTCTGGTGTCGAGGAAAAAAAAAGGCGCACAGTCAGCAGTAGTACACCGTGGCAGTGCTGTACAGTACTCCGTAGTGACTCGCGGCGTTTCTCCCCACCTTCGACAAAGCTCTCGTGAACGCCCGGAAACGTGTTATTTCTACTCGGTGAAGTGTCGTGTTCGGATTGCGCTCGCGTGCCCGCGTGTGTTAACGAGTTACTTGTGCTCTCGCGGTGCGGGGGGTGGGGGGGATAAGGATAGTAAGGAAGTTGCCGGGGTTTACGGAACCGGGAAAAGAGTAGTAAAACGTCTCGCTTGCGGCTTTGAGTGCGTGTATGTTTAGCGTACGCGTAATACAAAACTAATTGTACATGCGTGCTACGTGCGATAGTGCGTGAAATTACAAAGGATTTTCTTTTTACAATCGTTATACGACGAAAAACGAGTCTCTATGAGGAACCAAGAGAGCGGGGGCGAGAGACTAAGTAGTTCGAAAGTAGCGGAGAGCTCGAAGGGCGGCGTAAGCCGGAGATGAGTATGCCAGCCAAAGGGAAGCATCACCATCTGTCCCACCATCATCAGCAACAACATCATTCTCATCCGCAACAACAACCACATCATACGCAACAACAACAGCAGCAGCAGACACATCAACAGCAACAGCAGCAGCAGCAGCAACAACAACCGCAGCAACACGTTAATCAGTCCGGTGTTACGAACACTCAGCAAGCTTACAACCCAGTCGTACCAGCCAACGCACAGCGATACGGTTCACATGCCGGTCAGTACAAAAATATATATATTCATTTATTTCTTTTGGTATTTCGTGCAGTTTTTCACGACTTTGGGGTGGATCGACGTAAATATTTCATTATCTTTGAGTCTCGTGTCGGATATTGTTCCCATTCGACGAGGGGTTCGCGCGGCGTGGTTCATAGGTTATGTACGGCGTCTTCGTGCGTTGCTGTGCAGGCAGTGAAAAGGGGTTAGGAATCCATTCGAACTTTAGAGCTTCGTGAAAGATCGCTCGAAATTTTTCTCCTCATTCGCATCGAGGAATATTGATTCATCCAGGAAAACATGGTTATTTGTACTGTGAAGTTTGAGTTATATGGATCAGGCATCGATACATGCATATATATGTATATGTATAACGGAACGAAATTTTGTATGCGTCGTAATTTTATTTTGCACATTCGCGCCATCTGCGTTCTAACAATGAAATTTTAATGAGACAATGTGAGGGGTATATAATGGTCTTATGGGTCATGGACTGTATGCCTGATAGTTTTGTTTTACGACGCTACCCGAACATAACAAAATATACGCGTCAAATGTGATTTATGGTCAATATCCGTATTCTCGGAAATTTGACCGAGGGTTACTCATTCCAGGTAAACGTCTGTCTCCTTTTGTCCCGTCGAGGATTTTAAAATATTCTCTTTCATGACTCAGGTCAATATTGTTCTTTTCACTCGTGTATATTTGGGAAAATTTTCCGGGATTGCTAGAGAAAACCTTTCTGCACCGCCCCCTCCATCGTTTCTTTGTTTTCGAGCGAAAGCCTATGACGAATTTCGCCTAAATAACAATGTCGCGAGTTAGTCATCGATAAATACTGCAGATATTGATCACGCATCGATTCTACAGTGATAATTTTGGAAAACGTTCTGTCGAATTCTCGCTGCGAATAATAATACGGTTATGTGTGGTCTTTCCCTCGTCCCAGTGCCGTGATTCCAGACAAAAAACTTCGGACCGTACGGTAGCGCCATCGCTCGTTAAAATTCCGAACCCTCTAGCGACGATAATACCCGGCATCGCCGTCCGATGGCGTCACCGTTCCGTTTGCCGATACTTTTTCGCGAATCCTCGCGAAATTTGTTCGTTCGAGGTTATGCTCGTGGATGACCGCGTGGCAAATATTGCCACAGTGCGAATATATTTCGCACGCGTTACGTATCGCCTTATTACACACCCGAGACAAAAGCTCGTTCGCTCTCAGGTATTAACGACAAACTCCTCACACTCCTTCGTACTAATTATAATGTACTCGTCTACTCGTGCGAATACAAATGCATGACCGACATTATTAGATAATCTCATTCGTTTTCCTATCCATATACAAACATACATACATACATACATACATACATATATATATATATATATAAGTATAGTTAATAACCTAACGAGATGAGAATCTCCCGCGTGATACAATACACGATTTATTACAATGCTCGAAAAATTATTCTTTCAGTTTCCGGTCGTCGATTGTTCGTTCGAATAGTCGAAACTTATAGCCACGTCGACGAAGATAAATGTACCGACGGCTAAAATGGCTTTCACCCTTTATATCACGTATTACCCACTGATATCGTATATTCACATACGCGTATATACATAATTGTATTTAACCTAGCTTCGTACGGGTATTTCTTTTCAATTCAACTAGAAGATAGGGGCCTCGACAGTGCGATGGTACGATTATCATTAAGTGCATTGATATTTCGATATGCCACGTTATTTCATAACTTCTCGTTCCGCTGAAACACGAGAGATACTTATAATTCTCCCGTGATCTCGTTCCTATACCCGGCATATCCGCAACGTACCAAGCCAGATGGCGAGCGACCACTCGCTTTCTCCTCCCGGTAATGTACTTTTTTTTTCTTCTTCTTGCCGCGTCTCCCTTTTTTTTCTTCTTATCAGAATTAAACTGACGTCCAAACAATTTCATGGATTATCGGTTACACTAATATTTCACTATTGTAGGTACGTATGGATAAATCCAGATGACTCTTAATCTCGTCGCCTTAATGGTTTGGGTCGAAACGGACAAGTTTTTTTTTTTTTTTTGGAATGATTCATCCAAAAAGTTTCAACGCGCACCGTTGTTGGCCAAACTTGCTTGCCTCGTTTCTCGTCCCTTATCGACGTTGACGTTTGAAAAGCCATTTATAGTTATGGTTGCTTCGCTCCTGAACTGCGATAAGCGTTTGGAAATGAAACATCGAAAAGCGCGTTACCCAGCGCTTATTTAAAAGCTCGTGCCATTGTACCTAGACGAAACGAAATAGAAATATTAATCGCTACTAATAAACCACAAAGTTGCCTATCGCTTCTCTTAAAACTCTGCTGCCTTGATATATCCTTAAAAAAGAAAAAAAACCATAATATGGCAGAATCACAAATGCGAGATGAAAATCTTACCATACAATCTTGTTCGAAAATTTGCGAAGAAAAACTGTGTTCATGAAAACCGTGCTTCTCTTTTTCTCGTCCTCCGGGGGTATTCTCTCTCTCTCTCCCTCGACGATATTCCTGGCCTACTGCTCGTTCCTCCATCGAGAACTCTTTCCTTGTTTCCCTCGGTCCGTCTCTCTTTCATGCTTCGTCGCTCGCTCACTTTCCATCTCTCTTTTACAATACGCGCTCGTTCTATCTCACGCATCGCATCTGTACACGTATTAAATATATATATATATATATATATATATATATATATATGATACATGTAGGAAGCAGGTATAATAACTCGGTCTTCCTTCCCCGCATTCATGTGTCTCGTTCATTCACTCGCAGCTCTTTCTTTCTCTCCCACCCTTTCTTTCTCTCTCCCTCTCTTTCTCCCTGCATATTACTCCTACCTCAACGAGCGAGCGAGTGCACTTGCAGTGTACAACCCCCGTTGCGAGTCAATGTACCAAAGAGGGATAGACACACTTGGTTTCCAAGGGGTGAAGGGAGGACACAAAAAGCATGCGAGAGATAGAGGGAAAAGGAGGTAGAAAAAAAAGAAAAAACTGCGCGACTGGCGCACGAGAAAGAGATTGTGCCGGGGTAGGAAGAGAGGGGGGGGGGGGGGAGCCACCGGCAGTAGCGAAGGTTCGGCCATCGCCCGAGTCTTCGCGAAACTTGCCGAGTATAGTTTCGGTCGCGGCTGGTGGTCGCGCGTAGTCTGTGTACATGTGGCAATCAAGCCACACGGCGCGGTTATACACACGTTTTTTTCTCTTCTTTCTCTCCCTCTCTCACACTCTCTGCCTCTTTCTCTCTCCTCCCAAATATACATATGCATAGATTTATTTTCGTCTCCACCGAAATAATCGACGCAATCGAATCGTCGTGTTAATCGTACGTACAAATGCGACACCGCAATCCGTCGATACGGCGAATCGTAACTAACGGGTTTTAACGAAAAGGCGAGAAGTCAAAAAGAAATTATATAATATCACGAAGTTAAAGCCATCGAAGAAACGTTATATGCTCGGATCTGTTCCACGCGTTCGTGCTGAAAAAAACAAAACAGAGCGTCTGTCATACGTGTAGAGAGGTTCACGATAATTATAAAACTATAATTAAAGGCTTAAAAGTCATAAAATAAATTACTCTTTACCGAGTTACGTGACACAGTGGTGGAACGAGGAACTTGTTTCCGGTGCGTTTTCTTCCTCTCTGTATCTCTCTCTCTCTCTCTCTCTCTCTCTCTCTCTCTCTCTCCTTGCCTACAAAATAAAAGTCTACGCGTTAAATTTATATTTCGTATAATAACGAGAATAAAATAAAAGTTAGTTCCACGGTTAAACTTACGGAGGAAGGAGATATAAAGCCTCGAAATCTGCGACGAGGTGTGCCTTGACACACGGGATAATAAGACACACGGTAGAGAGCATATGGTTGAAACCGCGTGGTTATAACCGCCACCGCTAGACGTTGGTAGTGCGGCGCGCGCACGCCTCTCTGCACACGTCGTTGACACACGACCGAGAACGCCGAGCTCTGTCTGTATGCAGTTACAACGTTCGTATACTTCGTATACCGTAACTATACATATATACACGTAGATAGAACCTAGATAGTACATAACAGTTGCGATTGGAGAAGAGAGAGAGAGAGAGAGAGAGAGAGAAAGAGAGAGTACTACACAGTAGTCGAAGAAGATTGTCGATTAGTACCGCGGCAGGAGCCGGTCCGTGACAACTCGTTCGACTCGTCAGTTTCAACGATCAGTACACACTTCTCACAAACAAAAACCATCCCCAGTAATCCACGCAACGAAGAAAGAACTAAACTCCAAGCTCTGAAAACGAAATGATTTATTAATAATAAGCGTGCGAGATTAATTCGAAGTAATAAAAGAAAGAATAACGTGCGGTAATAATAATAGTGCGAAAAAAGAACTCAACGGTTTGGTCATATGTTTCCGTCGCTTTGAGAAACGAACTCTATCTCACGTAGCTCGAAACAACGACGACCTCGCTCGGCGTAGTTCTACCTTACCGACCGAAAACCTCGGCCTTTTCCTCCGTCGATCTCAGACTCTCCGTCCTTCTCTGTCTCGCGCGCGCTCCTTTCGTCACTGTGTCCCTATCCATAATACTCTTTCGCTCTCTCTCTCTCTCTCTCTCTCTCGCTCGCTCGCTCGTTCGTTCGCTTGCACTCTCTCGGTCTTCTCGCGTCTCCCTCGAAGGCCCGCGCGGGTTATATAACTTCATCGTGTGGGCACGGACCCCGTAGTGTCTTTCCATCGAGCTTCTCTCGACGGAGACAGAGCGAGAGAATTGCGAGAAGGACGGAGAGGGAGTGGGAGAGAGAGAGAGAGAGAGAGAATGCAGTGCCAGTGAGAAAAACTCGCAGCACACTGTAAAGACGAGTCGTGTGCGGGACGACTCGTGGGCTCCAAATAGAGCCGCACACTAACGCGTAAGCGTGTAATTGCACGTATACTCGCGTGGTGGCACTGCTGTTGTGCATTTACAATAATTTTCGATATTTCGACAAACACAGTGAACGTTTATATATTTTCACGTTTGTTGGTAACGGATACACGAGTGAGAAGAATAAAACAAAAAAATAGTTCCGCGTTCGCGCTTCGTACAGTCGTAACGTGTCGAGTGTTGCTGTTACTTGTTATTTAAGAAAATTCCGTTTCGTTCGCGAGACACACCAAAGTTCGAACGTGAATATTTTACAACGGTCGAAAGAAAAGAAAATAATCCGCGCGAATCTCGGCGTGTAAAGAGGTGGGGAACACGTGTATACGCGTAAACCGGTGAATTTCTCGCATGGGGTTAAGATCGGAGTTGCGCACGGCGACGACGAGCGAGTTACGAGCGCGCACGAATGACCGCGAGTGTCTCCGTTCAACGGAAATAAACACGACGGCAACGAGAAATGTATTTCTCAACGTCGAGCGATCAGTGAATTCGTAATAATCGCGTTTCGATCTCGCTACGGGGGATAAACTACACCGGTGGATGAGAAACGAGGCGATATTACGAGCCAACGTCGTGGAACGTCCTCGAGTCACCAGCGACGAGACATGTCGGTGATAGGTGAGTCCGTTGCGAGGTGTAGAGAGGTTAGCTTCTCCAACCTAGCGGTCACGTGACGCCTAGCTCTACGAATTTCTCCCCCATCTGCTTCTTTTTTTTTTCCTTCGCGTATATATGTGTATATATATCGGTTCTCGCTCTTGCGCCTCGTATCCTTTCTTTTCCTCTGGTTCTTGGTAATACATGTGTATCGACTCGCGAATAGAGGGAGAAGAGACCGTCGCACGTTTTACAAAATGTCAGTAGAACACGCGACCGACCAACACGATATATATCTATATACATGCACCATGGATGCGCGAGCACTCGCGTTCGGCCATGTTTAAAGAGTGACGGGTACAAATTTGAATACAGCCTCGAATCTTTATTCCTGCGGTTTCTTTTTACAACTTTGACTATTGAATTTTAACACGACGAGTCTTACAATTTTCGTACGAAATATTCTATTAGAATTTTATGACTTCGTGTTAATGTTTCGATGTAAATTCTTGTGGCATTGACGAGACGGTTTGACGTTGCTCCAGCCTCTTGGCGAACTACACAGTGTCTGCCGCGGAGGGGCGGGGGGGGGGGGGGGGGAGTACCGTTAGCGCACGGCGACGCTCACAGATGTCGCCACCGTCGCCGCTGAATACTCGACACTATGATATATATAGATATTTATGCGCCTGTCCATAGACGTACGATGTGTTTTCGGAGAGCCCAATGTTTTTCCGTGCGATAGTCGACTCGCGCTGCTCGGACTTTTTGCTCGACGCTCGGGTATATTTTGCTTCTTTTTTTTTCTATACATATTTAGGTGGAAGTGCTATATACGCATTATATATTCACGATGCTCTTTGGCTCGGTGGAAAGGAGAAATGGCACGTGTATATTTGTGTCGCGAGCTCGGTATATTCGATCAACTTCGCGAACCGATTAAACTTTGATGTTGACACATTCGTCAACGCGAGAGGACCTACACGCGTCCTCGAACTCGATCATTAACACTTTTTTTTTTACTCGCGATAATTGTCGGTTAATTCAATTATCTCGAGTTTAATAAGCGTGTAATCAATAAATATTGTCGTTTGCAAAATTAAAATAAACAATTTTTTTTTTGCACTTTGGATGCTTTTTTTTAGCATATTCGTTTTCCTTTATCTCCCGATTGCCCGTAACGGAATTTTTCACGAGGGATTGATAACGATGTCATTTAGGCGAATATTCTTATCGCATCGTGTCCGTATGTACTCGAAATTTCTCACAGGTATTGTAGTTCGTTCTTGAGCAGGAAAATTATTATCAGCTGACTGACCTTCGATCAGGGTCGAGGTTCAACCGGATAAGGCTCGGATAAGGTTTTCACAAATCCTTCAACCTTTGGAGTTTTCAAAACATTACGAGAAAACTTAAATTGGTCAAATAGAAGCTGATTCATGGCAGCTTGAAATTTTGACAGTCTGAAGGTGAAGTAGAAAAAAAGTTGAATTTTTTTTTCGCTTCTTTTGAATTATTGTAATAATTATTGAAAGATTTGTGATCAGAGAATCTAAATTTTATATTCTTCATATTTTCAGTATCCCAGTCCTAATCCGGTTGAAATCGGGGCCAGGCGAGATCCGGATCAGGGCCGGATCCGGTATAACCTCACAACCTTGATCCGGCCCGTATCATAAATAAGTCACGCTTGATTCGGGATAGAATCTCAGAGTGATCAAATTCTCTTCTCGTACCCCGTTGCGAAGTCGAATTGCGTGCGTGACGTAGTCTGCAAAAGAGAGAGAGAGAGAGAGAGAGAGAGACAGTAGGCCGGAAGTCTCGGGCCAGAGCGTCGATGCGTCGCCGTTTGCCCCATGCTCCGTGTTAAAACTGGTACCGACTATTTTTAACTTCGTTTGATCGATGCGTGGCAAGGTCACAGCGTCGCACACGTATATTACACTATGGAATATCAATGTCGTCGCATCTTTATCGCCTGTTTGCCCTCGCTGACTAACTAGAGAAAAGAAGATTAACCGGAAATTCTCAGTAGCATGCTGCGCATAAAATACAATGTTTGTCATGAATATATTTCCACAAACTTGTTTTAGGTACAACGCTCGTCGACCATTGATTATGATTTGGGTAGAATTTTTACAAGGATTAATTCGATAAGAAGAAAAAGAAATCAACAATTATCATTGTTTCTTCTTCTGGCCCAAATTCGAGATAACTCGGCTTAGTTTTCGCCAGCAACGCTGTACTTCTCCCAAGAGAGAGAGAGAGAGAGAGAGAGAAGTCTCGCGATTTCGAAGATCCGGAAAGAGTTAAGTATCACACGCAGCCGGTGAACGTGGCAAGAGGATGGAGGATGGCAAATCTCGAAGGAAGTAGAATCTCGTTCTTCGTGAGAGTCTCTCGAAGCTCGTCGAGGAGGACGGAAAAGCCCGGCGTGTTGCCTACGCCGCGCATTCCGGGCAAGGCCGTCGTCGTCGTCGTCGTCGTCTTCGCCGTCGCCGTTCACCACCACCGTTCTCTCGTAGAATTCTCTCTCTTCTTTCTCTTTTTGTATTCTTTCTCGGTCGCACCGTTTCCCCGCTCGGCTCTCGTGTCGAAACTCTTCTTGTGCCTCGGCGACGTTCACGGAGAAGAAGGAGGCCAGCTTACATCCGGGGAGAAACTATAACCGTACTTCACTTGCCCGCTCCGGACGACGGTTTTACGGTTACGATACGCTCGACTTGAGCCTCTCTCTCTCTCTCTCTCTCTCTCTCTCTCTGTCTTCGTTTTGCCCCCTCTCTTCGTTTCTTACTCCAACGAGTTTTCTCGTTGCAACAGTTTGCCAGCTTGCTACAATCACGATAGACAGATGGAGTACCGTCAAGCCTGTTGTTACGCTCTTGGCACTTTCCTGAATTTGTTTTCTCTACTTTTTGTATCTGTTCAAAAAAAAAAGATGTTTATATAAAAATTCAATTCTTGCAAGAAGTTCAATATTTATCGTTGATAGAATTATGGATACCGAAGATAAATAATCATTGATTGAAAAGTAAGAAAATAATTGAAAATCAAATTTCAATAAGTTTTCGTATTCGATCAAAAAAATAAAATAAAATGAAGAAAAATGTATTCGATAAATTTTCATGAAAGATGTATTTTGTATTTTTAATATTTATTATTTGTCTTAATAATGAATTAGCTTGTTGATCGAGCTTAAACATGAAAATAATCGAAAATTGCAAATGTCATGAATTTTAGCTGGGAAAAATTCTCAATAATTTCATAAGAGAAAAATAAGATGCGTAACAATGTCGAGGGAACGTTAGTCGATTCGATTGTGCCAACATTGCACACCTGTGGCACGGTATCGTCGCCAACAGACTCGCTCGACTCGACGCATAGACGACTCTTTGTCGCGCATGCGCACGCGCTGCACCGCGGAAAAACAGCGCGAGACCTCGAAAAAAAAACGTCACATTTTTATTCTCCAACTCTTGCGCGTTTCAAATAATAACAATAACTGTGATAGTAACAATGATATCGCAGTCGTGAAAAAAAAATAATCGACGGTGAAAGCGTGGAAAAATTCTCGTCTCTTTTCAATGAACGTTATTTTTCCACGTGTCTTTTTTCGTTCCTGAGAAAAATCAGCTAAAAATCTCAGACGATCGGAGAACTCCTCGACTTTAAAAATTAACTCGTTGTTTCTCAAATTTTTACAAAATTGTGTTAAAATATTGATTTTGGTTTAAAGATATTTTCCAAGAAAAAAAAAATTTGCGCTGTTTTTGCGGGTCAATCTTGTAGCGAGAGGCGATCGAAAAGCCGCGGGAGAGAGAGAGCACGTAGTTCCGCTGCATCTGCCGTTGCTCCACTTGCGCGACCTTGCCGGCAATGCGGCACAGTCATGCGAGCCAAGAAGCGGACATCGTCCGCTCGCTCCTCTCGCCTGTGCGAGTCGAACGGTTTTACCGAAATCTGAACATACCGAGTAAAATTGTCATCTCAGTACCGATACGTACCGTTGCCTTTACGTGACGGTTCGCATCCAATACCTTGATGTAACCTTAATAAGAATATCACGATTATAATAACGTGTCGTTTCAATTTTTCAGTAAAAAAGTAAAAAATCTGAATATTTCTATAAATTTCAATATATTGAATTTATAATGTTGATATTTGTGTTGCATGGGAAATTTCCAATTTCGCAATTCCCAATTCGAACTCTTTTCAGAGGAAAAAAAATCTTGACCCTTGGTAGGTGGGCGACCTTCGCAACTTTTGGAGGTCCATGGGGTTCAAATTTTGTTTTCATCCAAAAAGACTTTGCAGGGTCGTGTTTCTGAATCGGAAATTTGTCGCGTAACGCGAATATCACGATTATAAGATCGTTTCGTTTGTATTTGTCAGGACAAGACTGGACAAAATCGATCAACCTTCTCGCGATAGAAAAAATAAAATAAAATAACAATTTACGTTCTGAAATTCCCCGTACCACTTTGCGCGTGTAATATAGTTATTTTTTTTTTGTCACGGACTGGCTGTTGGAAATATTAGCTACGGTAATTAACGTATAACTGCCGTGACGACCCTACACCGACGCCGTGAAACATAATTCTATATACAGGGTGAGTTTCATAAAGTGTAACAAGACTTTATTCTAAGGTAGATTGGGTCATTACGAACAAAAGTTGCAAATATACATTAGGGATATTTTTAATAGTTTACGAGATATAAATCTTTAAAGTTGGTCCAATTAGAACCCGCCGAGAAGCATTGGAGCCGCCCACTTCCCGTCCTAGCAGCCAATGCCCGAGAAATAAAAATGACTGCGTAATAATATAATAAATAAAATTAATTGATCTGAATTTTGCAACCCCAAATGTAACGCCCTACACTGTGCTGTTTCTACGGCTGGAGCGCAAGTGGGCGTCTCCAATGCTTCTCGGCGCGCTCTGATTGGTCCAACTTAAAAAATTGATATCTCGTAAACTATTAAAAATATCCCTAATGTATATTTGCAACTTTTGTTTGTAATGATCCCATTTACCTTAGAATGAAGTCTTGTTACACTTAATGAAATTCTTCCTGTATGTATAGAGAGAAAGGGGAGGGGATAAGGCGTATGAAAAAATTCAAGAATTAGTAAGCGTGAGCTCCCCGCGATCCTCTCATTTTCTCCGTTTTCCACTCCACAAGTATACTGCGATATTCCATTTGCAATTAGTTGGCCACAAAGCGTTGACTATATTAATTACCTAGTCGATTCACCGTGTCGCCGTTATTCCGGTCGTAAATTTCTCTGTTCTATCCAACTTGCTATATAGCACGATATGTATGTATATATACACAGGGCATAGTGTACAACACGAGTTCAGTCGCCCGTTGACTCTGTTGCGCATGCGTTACGCGCTTCGCCATTATCGCAACGACAGAAGCTCGCTAAGCAAACTGTAATTAATCCAGGCGTATATATAGATACGTCTAAATTATTTACACGTTGCCCGATGAGCTTCTGCTCGTTGCGATAATAATGACGCGCCCGCAAAATCGTGCGCACGAGCAACGTCGAGTCAACGAGTTTACAATTTTCTCCGGCGCAATGTAACGCGATTCTTATCAAATCTTGCGATAGGCAACGAATATTTTAATGCAATTGGCAACAAATTTTCAAATGCGATAGGCAACCAATTTTTTAATGCGATATGCAACCAATATTTTAATGCGATACCCAACGAATTTTTTAATGCCATGGGCAACGATTTTTTAATGCGATAGGCAACCGTTTTTTTAATGCGATAGGCAACCAATTTTTGAATGCGATAGGCAACGAATTTTTTAATGCCATGGGCAACGATTTTTTTAATGCCATGGGCAACGATTTTTTTAATGCGATAGACAACCAATTTTTGAATGCGACAGGCAACAAATTAATTATCGACGCATGCGCGCATTGCCACATTTATGACATGCGCACAGCGAGACGCGAGATATATTACTGCGCATATATGCGCCTATGCGCATTGTGGATAATACCGGTCATTCGGACGCAGCGAGGTTTCTGTTTCACTCGACTGTTATAGAAAGTGCGGAGACGACTTTCCGACGAACGCGAAGAATTCCTTTTTTTTCGTCCTCTTCTTTTTTCTTCAAAGGGTAAACAACTTTTACGACGATAATAATGTTAATCATAATAATAATAATAATAATAAAATTGTCGTTGTTCTAAAACTTGTTTACCCTCGTACACAAAATTTATAGCCGATTAAATGTTTTCCTAATACAAACAAGATAACAATAATAATAATAATAATAACAATAATGGTTTGAAATTTTTTAAAATTATAAATTTAATTAATATTATTAAACGGAAAAAATATCCGCGATAGAGACAAGAAGATCGGTCGTACGAGGATATCACCCGTGGCGAAATAAAGAGGAGCAAGTAAAGAGCGAGAAAGAAATAAAGAAAGGAAGAGAAAAAGAGTGGAGGGGGTAAAACACGCTAGGATCATTCAAGAAAACTTGCCAGTGTGCTTATAATACCGTTAGGAATTCCACAGTCGGTGCACCTTAATCCGTAATACAGTCTGGTATATCTCGTGTCTCGGTACACGACTATCGTCACGTACATTTTTTTCTCTCTCTCTCTCTCAAAGTACCTCGAACCCCGCGCATCATCCCACCGGATCGTCTTTCACCTTCTCGAATCTTATATATTTATGTATGTTTCATGCCCCCCAAGCTCTCTCGAGGACTCGGCGAAATCATCGAGAGACAGAGATCGGTTTATCTCGCAATTCAATCGCGCTTATTACAGTATTACCTTTCATTACTGCCATATATGTATATAATATTAATATATAATAGTAATATTATAGAATAAAATATTATTAATGTTAATATATTATTTTGTATATAATAATAATAATATGTAATAAAATATTATATATATATAAAATTTAATATTATATATATATATATAATATTTTATTACATATTATTATTATTATATACAAATTAATATATTAACATTAATAATATTTTATTCTATATTATTATTAGTATTATATATTAATAATAATATATATAAGTATATACACTATATAATAATAATAATAATAATAATGTAAATTATTAATATTGTATTATTAGATATATTTATTATTATTATTACTATTATTATTGCTACATATATTAGTATATTAATTTATATATATATAAAAATTGTATATATGTATGTATGATGTATGTATGTGTGTATGTATATATGTATGTAAGCGAAGCGAAGGTAGAATGGTGAATATTGGTTGACTTCTCTCCCGGTGTGTATTAGCATTAAACAAGAATTGCAGGGTACGCGGTGCGCCTCTCTCGGGCGATAAAACTCTATGGTTGCGAGTGAAAGCCACCTAGAGCACTGACAACCCTCCTCGACTATGTTTATATATATATATATATATATGTATCGCTCTCTTTCTCTCCCTCTCTCTCTGTTTCTTGGATACTTCGTTACTCGTCCAGAACGACGTTCGACCTTTTCACGAGTCCCGGACGTAACAACGAGACGTAGGAATTTATTTTTTTTTTAATTTTTCTCATATTTAAAAAAAATTTTATCCAACATTGCGGGGAAAAAAGGTAAAAAAAAGAAGAATCACGATTTTAATTACGATTTTTAAATATCCGTATGGTTTTGAATTCTTGTTTTATAGTTATTTGGTCGTAGTATTAATTTATCGAGTTCGTTTCTCTCGTTGCACAACCTCAGGAATTTCAAGCCGTTGCACGATATTATTATTATTATTATTATTATTATCATCGTCATCTGTTTTTAGGAGGGGGTAAAGTATTATTATTATTATTATTATCATTATTCGAGAGATAGAAAAACGAAATAATTGATAGAAAGAAAACGAAAGAAGCGAAGGAACCGAGAGAGTGATCGGTGAGCGCGGATGTTAACAGGTCGGTCAGTAGAATTGGCGACTTCCGCCTTGGCCTCATTCCGACGCTAGCAAAGCAAACGCGGCTTATACCCGGTACCGACGCTACGCGATCGCTAAACCCAACACCAATCCCTACCCGCGCTTACCCCCCTCCCCTATCCTCGTTCGTACATTTGTAACGCGCGTCGATACGTCTATATATCTCGCGCCGAGAGTTTCTTATCGTATTTCGTACTCGAAACAACCCGAACCCACTCATTCTCGTTTCTCGATACAAGATGGAAAGTTTATATTTTCTTTTCCTCGGGAGAAAAAAAAAACAAAAATTATTCGAACGTAATATTTTTCAAATCTCTCGTTATAAATCTTTAATAGTAAATAAAAATCAATTTTCGATTAGGAATTAATCTACGAACGGTAATAGAAAAAATGACAATTTTTAATGGAATCGTAAATTCAGATTTTTTTTTACCTCGGCACTTTACTTGTTATCAGCGGAGAAGGCGCATAATCGGTGGGTAAGAAAAGTTGGCGAATTCCGCGGAAATGTTTTTATCGACGGTGTGACGGCGTGTACTCGAGGAACGAGTACCTGGGGCGGCCGCTTGAGCGCGCCGCGAGGCCCCCACTCCGCGCCATTTCTCAACCCCCCACTCCGCGCCAGTTCTCAACTCCCACTCTTCGTCTTTCTTTCTCCCTATATATATATATATGTATGCATGTAGGTACAATTAACCATAGGTTTATGCATTTACGACGATCGGACACATCATCGCGTCCATTCACCACCGTCCGCACTTTATTAGGCCCAGGGTTCGTGACCGTCGACGATACCTGAGCAAGTTACCGGGCAAAAAGAGGCCACGGAACTTTCAACAATCGTTTGGAGACAATAATAATAACAGTAAATCTCGTTCGAGATAAATAATGGATCGAATCGGTAGCGACGGTCGTCGAATTATTTATGAATATTAAAAAATTGATCCAATTCTCATTCTTTTTTAATACATATTTTTTACGTGTTTAATTTTTTTGTTTATTTTTTGACGTAAAACGAAATATCTTTCGTTCCGACGGGCGAATCGATTTTGACGAAAAAACAAAAATCGTGCGATCCGTCTCGACTACCTTTCTAAATTCTTTCTCGCGTTTTCCCTCCGTCCCGAATTCTCAGTCAGCATGCGATATACACACACACACACACACACACACACACACACACACACACACACACACACATATATATATATATGCAGCACAAAAGTTGTCTTTGTTCCAAAAAAAAAAAAAAACATTTGACCTCGTCGACCTTTTTTCTCAGCTTTTTTGCTGGCGTCGAGACTGATTTAGCTCTTTTCTCATAAGGAATTCATGGGAAAGCGATTTGCGATTCCCCGTGGGACTCTGTACGAAAGATAAAGAAAGAGAGAGAGAGAGAGAACCGAGAAAGCGGGGTAGGACAAAAAATAAAAGTAAAAGAATAGAAAATAAAACAACTAAGAATCCAATCCGTACGAGACGCACGGAGAAGAGCGATGTTTCTTGCTCGCTGGGTTTTCTGGAGCTTCGCGAAAAGAGGATTTTGCGAGAAGATAGTAATAAGGGAAACACATCCCGCGGGGATTGGACTTCGAGGCCGTACGACGACAAGTACGTCGAGTCGCGCGGGGGTAAGTGCGCGCGCGCGCACACACGCACGCGAGAGGGAGAGCGCGACCGCGCGCGCGCGCTAGTAAGAGCGGGGGGGGGGTGCGAAGAGCGGGGGGAGAGGGAACGACGAAGACGCGTTGCGCCGTCCGGGACAACGCTGTGTATAGGTCATTGGCCCGGTGCCTGTACGGTTGGGTGGGAAAGCCGGTAAATATCGATCCGTTCGTCTTTCGTTCACGTTCAGACCTACACTCTCTCTCTCGCTCGCGCGCGTCCCCCACCCCGTCTCGTCTATCGTACGTTTCTTTTTTCTTTTTTTTTCTATTCCCTTTCGCAATTTTCTCATCGTCGTCGCATAGAGTTGCGTTCCCCGTGATTGATCTCGATCGATTAACAATTTATCGAGTTCAAACATCGTTCGTCGACTCGAATAAAAGACGATAAGAAAAATTTTAACACTTCGCGTATAAAATTTTTTTTATTACTTATTATTTTTAATGCGTCATATTATTATTTTATCATTATAATAATTTTTAATGTTATTATTATTATTATTATATTTATGAATTTGTTTAAAATTTCATAAATTTATTATTAGTAATTAAAAATATTAATTAATATTATTATTATATATTATTATCAATTAATATTATTATCAATATAATAATATTAATAATAATAATGATAAATTAATAAATTGTGCGATTCTACCGTTTCGGCAGCCATTTCGTCCTTTCTGTATCAAACATTTGGAAGTTTCGAGTCGCACTATGCGGAAAAAAAAATAAAAGAGAGAAAAGGCGAGACGTAGACCGGAGATGTGTGAGCCGGGGTCGTATACCCCGGGTGTACACAAAGGGTAGTCTGCGCGATCACCGACTCTCCTCCTTTCTCTCTCTCTCCCTGCTCCACGAAAGCGAGCAAGAGAGAGAGCGAGAGAGAGGACGATCATCGTTCAAACGACGAATGCCACTCTCTCCAAGGTCAACCCCCCGCTTACAAACGATCAACGTCATTGCCCCTCGAGCTTAAAATTTCCAGCCAAAAATCTTTTACCGCGAATTTTTCTCGCCTCGTGGCTAACTTCGTTATGACAAATAAAACGATTCGAATCAATTAGGAAATTTTGAGGAAAAAGTGATTTTTTTTAAGGCGAATAAGTGGGTTTTTCCTCGAACCTCTTTTTTCGGCCAATTTTTTTTTTTATCCTTGTCCGCTCGACAAAAATGATGAATCTAGCTCACGAGGCCACCTTCCACACTTCACTTTGTATATGACTCGGTTTGTCGTGTATATATGTGTGTATGTGTATGTATGTTGTGTGCCATGTGTTTGTGTGCCATGTGTTTGTGTGCCATGTGTGTGTGTGTGTGTGTGTGTGTGTGTGTGGTAGACGCACACGATGTTCAAGGCCAACGAGAGCTGTTGCACTCTCCGCTCGTGCTCTTGCACCGGAACCCCCGACAAAACAGACGACCTTTCCATATCGCAACTTCGTCTCGTTTTCTTCTCTCGCGTGGAAAAAAATTATTATTTATTTTCTTTTTCAAATTTTCATCCAATTTTGATTGTTCATGAAAACAAAATTCTTTTCCCGGGCTATTTATAGATAAAGAGAAAATAGCATGCAGGATATTATTCAATTTTTCATTTTGCGCTTGATAGCAATTGAAAAATTGATTTTTTTTTTTTTTTTTTTTTTTTTTTTTTTTTTTCAAATTTTCATACAATTTTTATATTTCATGAAAACAAACATTTTTCCCGTGTTATTTATACATAAAAACAAAACAGCGGGCAAGACATTATCATTCAACGTTTAATTTTATTTGGTAACGATTAAAAAAAATTGTGTAAAATTTGTATACAATTTTTTTTTTTCAAATTTTTTCAATAGTCATTGTTATTCGTTAATTTTGTCAACGTGGATATCCACACGTTTTAAGAAACGTATTTACCCCTCGGAAGAATTTTGCACGCGGCCATCTTGATTTTTTTCTGCTCGTCTTTCCTTTTTTCATTTCATGTTTTTTTTTTTTTTTTTTTTTTTTTTTTTTTTTTTTTTTCTTCTTATTTTTTTTTTTTTTTTTTTTTTTTTTTCTTCTTATTTTTCGTTTAAAGGAGAACTTTGAACGTTTCTTCCCCATACACGTTCGATTCTCGTGTCGCCTTTTAGTCGGCGTTGGCTCGGCGGAATCGGAGAGAGCCCGACGTCTGGTCGCGGTGTCTGAACCGCGACCGACGCGAAGGTTGCCCGAGGTTATAAGTGTCTGCGTCCAATGCGAGCGTTCTCTCTCTCTCTCTCTTTCCCTCTTTCCCACATTTCCCATCTCTCTCTTGGTCGCACACGCGTCTCGCCCATGAGCCCCCCGCCACATTTTTGTATCCCTCCCATCAGCAGAAATCCACCAAGACAGTCCTCCGTCTACATCGAAGCCATTGAAAAAAGAAAACACATTAAAACGCAATAAAAACGAACGATTTTCAAATAAAAAGAAAATAATTTTTTTATCTTCAAAATATCATCAATCATTTTTTGTTAACAATTGTGTTAAATCGCTGGGTCATCGTTACAAGAAGAAGGTATAGAAAATTATGGTCTCTCTCGACCAACGTTGCGGTCACCCAACTCCATTTCGCCGAGATCCTCCTCCGTTCGCGTTAACGACCTCGTTGGCGCCTTCCCCAAATTCAGAGATTTTTCTTCTTTTTCTTTTTTGTCTCGACACCCTCGAAATCCTTCGTGTATATTCGGTTTGTGGGTTTTCCACGATTTCTTGCTCGTCGTATATTTCTCTCCGCGATAGGCCGAGCAGAAGCTTGTATATACGTATGTATCACGTGACCCTAATTATTGTCATTGCCTTCACGAGCCGAGGAACTAAGGTAATTACCCAGCTCCAGTTCTCCATCCCTATTTTTTTCAAAAATTGCCAAGAATCCAGATTAAAAGATGTATTTTCATATTACAGTCTTTAAAATTCCCGCCTTTAACAAATACCAACGTAACAGCCCGTTTCAATTTATTCCCAACGTGAGAACACGATTCTAAAAAAAAAAACAATGTTTTTTCTCATAATTTTGCCCAATTCTGTTCCAAACAAAAATTAACAATCGCTACAAAAAATTAGAACTCGTAACATTTCATTTTTCCTTTCTTTTTGTCCCCATCTAATTATCGATTATAATTTTTTTTTTACATTATAATTATATTATCCGATTTTTTGATGACTGACTCGTGTTGAATTTGTCTTCACGAATCCCTGTGAGCGTAAAGCGTCGACGAATTTAAAACACGAAAGTGGGTCACGCAACCCCTTCTCTCCCTACAATACCCCCCCCCCCCCCCCCCCCCCCCCCTCTTTTTCATCCGTATCTTCGATGCGCCCTGCAACAAACTCTGCACTGCCATCTAGGATAGATGAGTGAGAATCTAGGTTGGTGGGCAGTGCCGTGTTCGCGCGCGCACGGACAGAGAATGCATACAGTTATCGATCGACTCTCCTCCGTATCTATATACACTCTTTATATCACCTATATACATATATATATGTGTATGTATGTATGTATGTATGTATGTATAACGTCCCACCATACTACTACGCCATGCTGCAACCCCCGCTTCGTCCCGATGCACCGACGTAACTGGGTTAACCTGAACCCAACCTGATGCCTCTCGTGTCCCGCGCGTGCTACGAGAACCCGAGAGAGAGAGAGAGAGAGAGAGAGAGAGAGAGAGAGTGCACCATCTCACCAAGACAGTTCATCATCCACATTCTCCCCACCAGGCAACTGCCGCGACCCCTGTCCCTTTCATTGACGCATTGCACTGATTTCACAATTTTTTACACTTTTTGTTTCCCTCTTCGTTGTCCTTGTTAGATAATTTTATATGTCTGGTAATAAAAACAATTAATTGGATTTAATTAAATTGATTTTGGGGGACGAGGAGAGAATTATTTTTTATATCGCTGTGTAATGAGCGAGGCGGATGACTCTTGCTCGTGGCTTTGTAACACTCACACGGTTCTCGCTCGCACGTGACCGTCGGAGAAAAATTGACTCTGTTCCAACTGAAATAACTCGATCTCTTGTTTATATACGACGAACGTTAATCCGAGGCTGTTGATGATGCATAATTATTATCGATGGGTTGGAACTGGCTTTATCGCTACGTTCGATCGTTTCGACGACTTTATACAAACTTTGACGCACAATGAATTAGTTGTGATTCACGTTTGAGAGGTTTTGTAAATATTACTTTGTTCGACCTATTGAGAGTTTCGACTTGGCACGAGTTGAAATAAGCGCTGGTTTTTATTGTTTTGTTATTGATAACACGAATCTCAATCGGATTAATAAAAATATTATTTTATTTAATTGTTAAATATTGTAATTAAGTAAGATAAACATTGTGGAAAAATGTCGAATTAATTTTTGCGTATTGAATTGTGACAATGGAGAGCGCCCCCGTAAGCCCCCGAATAACAGCAAAAAATGTACGCCCCTGAGGACTCGATAGTTTTGCAAATTCGCTGGCAGGGGGCGGTAGGTCGAGAGAGAGAGAGAGAGAGAGAGAGAGAGAGAGAGAGAGCGCGAGCGGTTCGTAGGTCGTGGAAGGACTCTCTCTCGCGAGAGAGGAGGGAGGGACCTTGCTGGTTGTGGCTGGTCTGGCGAGCTCGCTCTCGTGACGTTCTCGCTCACGAGCCAAATAAACAAAAAGCTAACTAAAAGACTAACAGTGTGGTTTTACAATAAGAGCCCGAGTGAAAGTCACGAGCGTCCCTGAGAATAATCGTTTTTTGGCAGCGAACGGTTAGTCCGAAGAGGCGAACACGCTGGTGGCGTGTAGGCGTGTGTTTGTGTGTGCGCGCGAGAAACGAAAACGACAAGCTGAAGAAGGGGAAAAAAGTGGGGTCGGCGCACCATGCCGAGAATCATCCAGCACCAACCCGAAATTGTGCTGGTCAGTATGTGAACAAGAAATAACATCGCGAATCGAACAATCGCGACGTAAATCACATTCTCGATAATTAAAATTTTGGCGTCAACGTTGTGATTGAAATATCTTACGAAATATTGAGACGCCCCGTGTCAAGTCGACGATCGTATAAATTGAGTTTGTCAGGTTACGAGTTGAAATGAAGATTACGAGAAACCTAACCTAAAATAAGGGAACGAAAAACTATCCCGCCAAGAACGTGTAACGGTCATGAAGTTTGCGAATCGTGCATGACAGGAAGCAACGCCATTAAAACACGGCCCTGTTTGCACGTAGCGCTCCTTTTGTAGTTGAGTGCGGTGCAGCTACGAAGTAGGTGTGCTGTTTCCATCGTGGTGGTAGTATGTAGGAATCACCAGCGATGGCGTTAGTAGTAGTCGTGCCGTGAGAGAGAACCCTGCGCAGACTGCGCCACCTCGCTCGCCCCGTGACGCGAGACAGTTCGGCGCTCGTTCGACGCCGTTCCAGATTCCGTCATTCCCTCGTACATTACATATATAACGTACATCGGTATACTTTCCTCGTGGGACACACGATTAAATGAACAACAAACCCCGCATCGTAGACGTCTAAATTACTCCCTATAAATTATAATCGTCGATACGAGTTTACCGTTAACGCGACGACAAAACCATCTTTTTTTCTCGCTCGATTCATCTCACCGTCTCTCTCTTTCGCTCGATCTCAGTGCGCGTGTGCGCAGGGGGGCTCGTCGAAAGAAAGAAAAAACGCGCGTGTGAGTGCGTAAAGAAAAGTGAGACGTGCCTCGTCGTTACGAGAGAGTTGACGAGGTCGCGAATACGAGCGTGCCCGTTAATAGCTGAGGGCATACAATTTTTTCGTTCGTGAAGTCGTTATAAGTGTTCTCAAATACGCCGAGAGACAGTTCGTCTTGAAAAGCATTTGGAGAATCTTCGGGAATCTAGACCGCATTGTGGTTAGTATCCATCCCGCGTTTTGTTTCCTCGAGGAATAGTGGTGTGGAAGTTAGCAAGGTGTGCGAGCGAGAACGTAAAGGTGCGTGCGCGCGAGATTTATTCTCTCGCGCGCCCCCGCCCTTGCAGCTCACGTCCTCCCTCCATAATGCTCTAGCAACCCCACCATTTTCTCTCGGTCTGAGGACGAGAACGGGGAGCAACGAACGAGAATCTCCGTCGGGGCGAGAGAGAGAGAGAGAGAGAGAGAGAGAGGGAGAGAAGAAGAAGGGACACGGTTGTCCGTGTGTCGAAAAAGCAGCCGCGCGGGGTTGTCCTCCGCGTTGCGAGGGGAGAAGTAATACTGGTGTGCTGTGAAATACACACACACACACACACACATGCATACATACATACATAAATATAAGCGTATATATGTATGAACATCGTTGTGTCGGGTCATTTGAAGGATACAGGACGATCGAGCGAGGTGTACATCGGTAGTGTAGTGAAATTGTGCGGGACACAGTCGTTAAAGAAAGAATGAAGGACTCGGACTACGCGGAACGCCGTGAGAGGGACGGGAACGCAGTGTGACGCCGGGACGGAGCCTTAAATATCGATCGTGGGCCACAGCGTGAGGGAGAGAGAGAGAGAGAGAGAGAGAGACGCGTGTGTATTACGCCCCCTCTGCTCTCAGCCGTGCGTGTGTGTGTGTGTAACGGCCGTACATTACAAACTCTACGCCAATATTGTCGGGTGTATAACGAGACCCACGCTGTTCTCGTCTCGAGCGGTCGCTGCTTTTTTTGTTATTCGTTCGCGCTTTCGTTTTCTCTAGTGCTAGTTACAACGGGCAATAAACATACGCGAACAATCGATCGGTGTGTTCCGTTAAAGATAAATCGTGGGCTAACGATATTAAATACGAAAGAAATCTTACACGGTGGACAAGCGTGCGCGCGGATTGTCGGGAAAAATTTCTTTTTCTCGTCGCGCTAGTTCTCCGTTTCGCCGCTCGCGACGACGGTGTCGTTGGTGTCGCGAGTTGAGAACGATTCTTCGCTTAACCGTGCGGTAAACCGCACCTCGTGGTCCGTGATCAGTTGACGGCTCACGAATACACGCGATTAAATTCGATAGAAAAACGCCATTGTGCTTGTGCCAGTCGCGTGTCTCGGGAATATCGTAACGTTTTGAAGTCGAATTCTGTGATGACATTTCGCGCCATTAAATTCATCGAACCAATCAGCGAGGTTAAAATTTGCCAACGGTGGAAAACGGTACAATTTCGCCGTCTCGGTCGATAAGACACCACGTTTGTTTCTCAACATCGACCCAAGTAACAGTGAGAACGAAATCGGGGATGAGCAATAAATAATAATAATAATAATAATAAAAAAAAGAAAAACGTGACCGCCCCACGTAGCAAGGTCGGTATTATCGATGATTCGTCAATGTCGACTGAGAATCTTTCGTGGACGATCGGGACGCGTGAAAAAGCGCGTATAAGAGGTTAAGTGTCAAGAAACGGAGAAAGGATCGACGATCAAGCGGGGGGCAGGGACGAAACGCAACGAGTGAAGAGAAAGAAAAAAATACACACACACGCGCGCGCTCATAAAGAAACAACAGAAAAACAAAAGAGAAGCGTCGATAGAAGCGGGAGAAAAAATGTGGCCGCGTTCCGACCACGAGAGATCGATTTCGGGCAGTGTCGAGGCGTTGCACGCGGCTGATGCCTCGACGTCTAATCGACGCCGCTTCGTCGTGAAGCGCTGCGAAAATATTTTCGTCAATCACGACGCTGATAAAGTCATCGATGTGTCGCTCGATACGTTTGGCACGATAATAATAAACCCAGCGTCGAATTGATCGAAGAAAGAAAAACGTGTATACACATAACCTACAAAAACACACACGCAAAGCCCTAAGTTCGACCGGTGACATTGCGAGAATGTTGCTAGTCCAGAAGCAAAGCGACGAATTAATTTCGGTAATAAACACGACGGATTGAATAAATTCTGCTGCTGTTCGAGACGAACGTTAACGGGAACGAAATTTATCCAATTTAAACGAGTGTAAATTACTCGACGACAGGGCAACCGTTAAGAAGAAATTATTGGAAAAGCAACAAAGGATTGAAGAAGTAAAATTGCGTCGAAGCGACAATCCAATCGATTTGAACGAAAAGCTGGAATATCAATAACGATATTTCCTCTGGAATTGCCCTAGGGTTAGAAAAAAACGGGGCTGATTCTCTCGAATTAAATAAAATTCATTGTGATAATAGGAATAATGTCGATTCGGGATTGAACGACGTTAAAATCACCCAACGATAATAGGACAAAGAAAAAAGATTAGCAACGGATTAAAAAAAAAAATCAAAATATTAATAGAAGAGCGAGGCAGCATGGTGTCGACTTACAGCGTGGCGAAAGAGGGCGCCGTTGGCGTTGCGGTCGGGGTCGGTGCGATGCACTGTCTTTTGCCCCATTGCGCCGGTGGACCTCATCACTTGTCGCCTCATCCGCAAAATCCTAATCACAATCACGTGCACGCACACAATCATCAGCCACCGCCACCGCTGAGTCCCCACGGTCACTTGACGCAGCTGAATCACGCTCAGCATCAGCTTACTATTAATATAACTCATCAACAACAGCAGCAGCAGCAACAACAGCAACAACAGCAGCAACAACAACAACAACAACAGCAGCAACAACATCAACATCAACAAGCACAAGCGAGACAGCAGCAGCAGCAGCAGCAAAATGAACATCAAGCTGCTGCGGCTCAACAACAACAGCAACAACAACAACAACAACAACAACAACAACAGCAACAACAACAACCACCCCCGCAATATCGCATCGTCGCGGCTAATGCCAGTAAGTCGTCGGACGACGAACAAAACAAATATTCTTTTTGTTTGTTTTTTGTTCTTTTTCATGAAAATTTCAACAACACACCACGCGCCGCTCATGTGTTTCGTCCCAAAGTTTTATCTCGATTTTTGTTTGTTTTGTTTTGTTTTGTTTTTTAAATTGGAACGAGAATATTCTTTTCTTATTCTTCTTTTTCTTCCTTGGTATTGTCTCTCCCGTCCACTCTCCTCGTCGATTATTCTTTCGGTCGTTCTCTGTGGGATTTTTATTGAAACATTTTTTTTCAAGCGTTTATCTAAATTTTGTTCTTTTTTTGTAACTTTGTTTGGTGGTGTCGAGGACGGGGATTTTACTTTTTTTTCGCTCCTGCTTTTCTTTTAATCCTCGATTGCCCCGCCTCTTTCTCTCCTTCGTACAAATTATCTCCCAATTTCTTACAGCTAGTTGAGACGAGCAACGTTTGATTGAAAATTACGAAAACCAATTAGCCAATTAAACAGTTTAATTGTAAAATCAACAATAGCGAAAGAACAATTGAAACTAATTAACGATTTATTCAATTTATAAATTATCAATTTATTATTTATAATTATCCAGTTTATTCGAATGTTGCACAATAACGATCACGAGCTCCCAAAAAATTTATTAATCACAGTTACATCGTTCTCTCACGTTTCTCGATCCTCTTGAACGTTTCTTTTCTTTTTTGTCTTTTTTTCACTCGTTTTCTTTTTTGTTCTCACTGTCTCTCCTCCGTTTCTTAAATCCACCCCAAAGAGACCTTGTGCGCACCTCGTGATCATCTAGCCTTTGCTTTCCTCTTTGATTCTTCAGAACGTGAGACGGTCAACGGCCGCCGTAATCTTCCCGCCGGCATGACACACCCGTTCCTGGAGTTCCGGTGGGCCCGTCACGGAAACTCAATTTTTTTCCGTTCACCCGGTACGTTGCTGATGATGAAAAAAAAAAAAAGCAGACACATACACATATACAGGATAGACACGTTTAATTACCTATTTCTATCTATCTTTCTTTTTCATTCTCTTTACACGTGTATGTATATATATGTATATATATATATATATATTTATCTATCTCCGTTGCCTCTGGCTGTACGACGATGAACTCGGCTTCACGTCTATGAAGAGATATGTATCTATATATTCGCTCTACTTTAACGTCTATCGCATAGACACTACGTAGTAGAAACACTCGTACGAGGCTAGAAGCCTTCCCTTCTTTTTTTTATCTCACGGCCAGAACTCATTCATGCAATTTCTCAAAGAGCGAATGTCCTTTTTTTTCTCGTCGACTCTCACTTTCGTTCACTCGCCATTGGAACTGTTTCTCCCCGTAAATTGTTCGATTCTTATCGTCGTGGAGATAATTTAGGAATTTCATAAATTCTCGTTCTATGAGAAGAATCGAATTGGAATAATTACACACAAGTTTTGGGGAAATAATTGTTAGTGATTGTTTGATCGAATCGTCCGCTCTGTGAGGAATTGTACGATGGATGGTTTGTGTCCGTTGTTTGTTTTATTTTCACTGATGCGGAACAGAAATTTTCATTCAGGATGAAAAATTGTGTGACGTTATGACTGTAATTGGGACAGTCGAGTTGGATCGAAAAGGTCAAACTCCTTGTGGCTTGAAATTTTAAGCGAGAAAATCATGCAAGTTTTTCCCACGATTCGTTTAATTTTCTCCCGAACTATCGTTATTTCACAAATTTCATTTATCGTTGGTCGAACAAAGTAGTTCGTTCCTCGAGTCATTCGTTCTTCACCTCATGGACACATTGTCATTGACCATTGGAGGCGATTTTTTTTCGTTTTTCTCATTAGCTTAACGAAAATCTTATTTTTCTCAAAACCCTCTAGCATTATTTCCATGCCTGTAAATTCGCTTAAAAACATTCTTCGTATGAAACAAAACAACAATGTTACTGACTCAGGGGGGAAGAAAATAATCATAATTTTTTTTATGAATATAATTATTCATAAAAATAAATGATAAGAGAAAAAACGTTTGGAATAATTCGAGCTATTGAAAGAAAAAGCTTGAAATTAATTAACGCGTTGTACACGAGTATTCGATAATCCTTTGGATTATCGTACGTGTCTTTTGTCCATTCTGAAACCGGAAAGAGGCTGCGAAAGGGACACAGAGAGATAAAGAAAAAGCAAACGGTAGTTAGGAGAATGTACATCCAGCTCGGGTGTTAAGTATCCGGAAATAGAAACAGAGTCCGACTCGTGACTGATAAAAAGAAAGGTCATCGGGTAAAGAGAAAGGAGGAGAAGGAGAAAGGAAGATGTACGAGAGAATGAGAGAGATAGAGAGCGTACGAATGGTCGCTGGGGGTGGGGGAGTTTGAGTACTCGAAAGCTTTAGCCGATATGGGTCGATCGATGGGACCGTCGGTGCCCTCATCCCTTTCGGTCTCCTCTCTCTCTCTCTCCCTCTCTCTCCAGCTATGTACCATGTACATACGTATCGATATCCCTGTATAATTCTCCCTTGTGTCGAGACGAACCAGTGCGAGAAGCCACGTGGGGGAGAATATTTAAGGCGATTTCACCGCCATCGTTAAACTGATTTATGAATGCTCTATTTATACACAATTTTTCCATCTCCAAATGCAAAAAATTGAGATTCAGAATATTTTCGTTTCTCACGGCGTTAAACAGTTTTTTTTTTATTAATCACAATTATTGGAAGAAAAAGTTGATGAATGATGATCAGAATTTTTAAATATTATTATTATTATTATTTGTCGAGAGGTATAATTATCGAAGGGAGCGAAGGGCCGCGTGTAAAAATTGAGAATTTTTAACGATCGTCGCGCGTGATTTTTTTTTCTCCAAATGCAAAAAATTGAGATTCAGAATATTTTTGTTTTTCACGGCGTTGAACAGTTTTTTTTTTTATTAATCAGAATTATTGGAAGAAAAAATTGATGAATGATGATCAGAATTTTTAAATATTATTATTATTATTTGTCGAGAGGTATAATTATCAAAGCGAGCGAAGGGTCGCTTGTAAAAATTGAGAATTTTTAACGATCGCCGCGGGTGATTTTTTTTCTCCAAATGCAAAAAATTGAGATTCAGAATATTTTTGTTTCTCACGGCGTTAAACAGTTTTTTTTTTATTAATCAGAATTATTGGAAGAAAAAGTTGATGAATGATTATTAGAATTTTTAAATATTATTATTATCATTTGTCGAGAGGTATAATTATCGAAGCGAGCGAAGGGTCGCGTGTAAAAATTGAGAATTTTTAACGATCGCCGCGGGTGATTTTTTTTTCCTCGACGTGTAGGTATTTATTAATAGAGTTATCGAGTCGCCAGAGAAATTAGAGCCGGCACGAGTGTAGAGTCACGCATGATACGTGCAACGATATACTCGTGTCGACTGTCTGGCTACCCTTCCAGTTGACTCGTCCATCAACAGGCAGTAACCGAGAGGTTGTACAATTCGCTATCGCTCAGCGTTCGTGTATAAACTTTTGTAGATGTAACGATAACGCTGAGAGCTATTCGCAACTAGGCGTTCTAAGTACGACCATCCGAATGTACCTTAAACGGTTTATTCTTAGCACCCAACGATCTTCTCGTTACTCTCTTCTTGTCGTCGATGAAAAATTATAAATTTGAAAATCAATGTTTTATATTTTTTTTTTAGCACGAACAATCGGTCAAGGGGTATTTTGACATTCCCAGTGAGACGTCTCGATGACCAATGACTGCTGGAGAGAAAGAAAAGAAAAAAAAAAAAAAGATTAACGATCAAATCTCATTAGCGTCGGGTGAATCTTCGCGTGTCCGTCGACACGCGAATTGCGTGACGTAAAGCTCCGTCGGACACTCGTAGCTCTCTTATCCATAGCTTCGCGACCGCAATACCGACCACTCTACGTGCACGGACCAGATTACGTCATGCAGTAGCTTTCCCGGATATTCTGATAAAAATTCCCACGAGTGCAATATCTTGATATTACTTGGTTGCACCAAACCCTGTGTGTAGGCAGCTACGTGCGAAAGACCACACAGATGAAAAAGAGAATCTTTTTCTTCTCAAGGTTGCCTATGAAAGGACAAAGACAATTCAAGGTTTAATTTCATACGTGGAGTATAAAACGACAATGACAATTAATCTTGATCGTAGAAGTAACAGGTAGAAAAATATTAGTAACATTTATTTATAAGTAAAGAAAAAAGAAAATTTTCTCGTTGCAAATGAGTCCTAAAAAGTGTAGATAGTTGGCTCTTGAGGAAAATAGTTTGCCTATGGAAGGACAAAGAAAATTCAAGGTTTTATTTTATACATAGAGTATAAAACGATAATGACAATTAATCTTGATCGTAGATGTAACAGGTAGAAAAATATTAGTAACATTTATTTATAAGTAAAGAAAAAAAAAGAAAATATTTGTCGTTGCAAATGAGTCCTAAAAAGTGTAGATAGTTGGCTCGTGAGGAAAAAAAAAGTTTGCACGACTGCATTATCAACCGAAACTAACGTTTAGTACCAGTTGCTTGTCACGAGGAATCGCGAGTAGTCTTCTAAGACTGTGGAATACGCGTGTGTGCACTGGTACGGGGCTTCACACCGGAAGTGGGGTGCGTGGCGTGTTTTGCACCGTGTGGCCCGAGGCTCGTCCACCTGCATTCCAACGTTCTCTGCATATGTATCCTATCCCGCGATACCTCGTGACCTCCTCGTACATAGGTATTTATTTTCTCTCTTCTCTCTCTGATTCGTTACGTATTTCATATTCTCTGCGCTTTTCTATGCGCACGCTCGCCAATTCCCTTCCCGTACGTATTCGATCTCGTCTGTCATACTGTGGATATATATATGTATATATAAATTTATATATATGGCTACGGCATAATGGTTTCGCGAGATCGAGGAAACGCTATAACGGGGCTTACCTCGCTCCAGTGATTTTCTCTCAACGAGAGTTATAATACGAGTGGTTGATACGGTCCTGAAATGAAACGCCGATGATCCTCGTGGCTGCCGGGAATAACCCAAAAACATCCACACGGTACACGTTCGAGCGCAGGCGCGCGCGCGCGTACCTACCTACCTACCTTGTAGTTCTACGTAGTTCCGCTCGCGGGCGACAGATGGCGCCACCGACTGGTCCTAGTCCGTCTCGCGATCCCTGCCCACATGTGCAAACATGGCTTCCCGCGATCCACCTCGTCTCGAACATATCGTTGCCCAGTATGCGCTTTGAATTCTCGTTACATTCTTAACGGCGTGTTGGTTTTGTCTTTCTATCTTGAACGTTGATACGAGCAGAGTCCGATTTTCGTATAAATCGAGGTGAACGTGAAACGAAAGGAAGAGTACTGGTGGCTCGGGACAATTCGCGATATATTCGCTTGTGATGTGTAGCATTGTGTTCGAATGAGTGGAACGCGGACAGTGCGAGAAAGAAAGAGAGAGACACAGTACACGAGTCACGCGGAACTCACGCCGATATTCTTTCTCGACGACGCACATTACACACCTCGTAACGTTTCGTACGTCGAATACGATCTCGTCGAGTGAATATTTTTCGATGCATCGACACGCCGTTTTCTCGTATTGCCACGATTCACCGGCTCAAGTACCACGGACTTGTTCGTTAACGTCATCCGTGATATCGATATTCGAGACTCATCATACGAGCTCTCGGTGTTCCACGAATTGGTGCTGTTCTCACGATCGTTGCTCGTTCTCGTCTTTGTAATACGAGGAAAAAAAGAAAACCGTACGATTTAAAAAAAGTCGAACGAAAATTGAAAATTTGTCGAAAGCAATTTGGACGGTCATCGTTGTCGACATCGCGCAAGCAGCGCGGAAAAAAACCCCGCACGCGGCAACAGTGGTACGTATACACTCACGATTGGTCGAACTTGCCAATCGCCCCCCCCCCCCCCCATTCCTTCTCGTCTAATTGTTCGAGAATTTACGAAACGACGAAAAACAGTTTGTGACAAGGCGCAGGGCGCGATTGTACTCGCGTCACGATTGTAACGAGTGTTTTTCGTATTCGATAGCTCGATTATCGAGCAAATTGGATCGGACCTCGAGATAGTAGCAATGACGTATGTTCTAGGAAACATCTGTTCGTGAATAATGTCGCGAGGCCTTGTACGTGTTGAGAATTACTTTTCTCTTATTCCGCATTATACTTTTGGTTGTTCTACGAGGTTAAGTCGTTGTTTCTCGTGCCATGGAAAAAGAAAAGAAAATACGAATATTTTGTATATTGTAGGAAATTTGTAAATTTTTTTTGGTGCTTATACGAGGGAAAGAATTATGTAAACGTCAGAATTCTATCGTCTCGGGGCATTTTGCATTTATGATTGAATTTCACGTGGTCAGTGATGATTCATGAAATTCTAGTTATCCGTGGTTCGCGCAGAATGTCGAGTGCATTCACTTGGTTCATGTTTATGCCTGTACTGCGTATAAGATATATCGCAGGTTACGATAAGCGACAATAATCTATAGGAAAAATAATTTGTTCCATTTCTGTATTTTCAGAGTTTCATGTACCTGGACCGAATTACGTTGCCCAGCCAGGAGGGCATGTGGGTGGGGGAGGGGGTAGCGTAGGAGTTCCTGGAGGTAGAGGGCCACCGTCCCTCGGAGGTATACAGACGATAGGTCAAAGTACACCGGGTATGCAGCCGGGTGGACCACCAAGTGGACAGCAGCAACCACCTCAGGCACAAACGCCTGGTGTTCAGCAACAGCAGTCTCAAGGTCCAGCGCCAACAACGACACCTCCAGTTCACACACCCTCGCCTCAAGAAATGGGAAAACAAGCTCATCTTCAGGCCCAGCCCCAAATGCAACAGGTCTATGTGCCTAACCAGGCCAGACCTGTGTCGCAGGTCAGTCTTATCATATTTTACATACCGATTCTAACCTAAAAGAATAATCCACATTTTACATGGTATTCAATAAATCATTATTAAGAATTTGAATATTTGTACAATGGTCTCGCAGCCTTATTATCAATCTGCGCCAAGGCAGCAATTGCCTCGAGGCCTGCCGCACAGAAGTGGCCAGGGCGGTGGTGCACAAGTGATGCCAGGTGGCCAACCTACCGCTATGTATTCTTTTCCGAGCCTAGCGGCTATGCCACAAGGTACAGCCATGTGTCTGCCAGGACCTGTGGCGGGTCTTCATCATGGCTCGCATCAGCAAGCACCGATGTACAATCACATGGTGCCCTTGGTTAGTAAACCGTCGTTTGCGATGCAAAACTGATCTTATAAAATGTAGACTTTGTCGGTTAATTGCTATTTTCTTTTCGTTTAGTTCCCCACACAGCCACAAAGACATCAGACGCATCAGGGTCAATCTTATTTTCCACAATTCCCGGCCCACGCGCTGGTACAGCAGCCAAATATATATTCATTCCCTCAGGCACAGGGAGCCCAGCATCCGCGTAAGTAATCATCCGCTAGATCCGCAGCCAAAATTGTATTTACGCGTACAATGGAATTATAAATTTCGTGTTACCCGCTTCTTAATTTTCCTTTTGTTTTCTTATTCGACAGTTTTTTTTCCATCACCACCCACGACACAGCTAAATTTAGGCAGAGGAAGTGCCAATGCCGTTGGCGGTGGAGCTCAACACGTTGGAGGACCGCTGGCCGGTGCCCAAGGTGCGGGGGGTGTACCTCAGGGTACGCTTCAGCAACCATCCCAACAGCCTCAGCCCATGCCGCCAATGGCTATGCCCCTTGCTCAGTCCGGTAAGTCTTTCCTACCCGTTACGATTGGAAACGATTCCCTTTTAACCAAATTCGTAGAAATGCACGCTTTGCTCATTTTTACTTTTACCCAATCCAGACGTATGTCTTAGCATTTCGTTGAAGTATGTCCATCGTTTTATAATAGCTTAAATTTGCTGCGGGCCCGTTAAGTACAAGAATAACCTTCCCTTTTCTATCACATAAAACCACAACAAGTATTGTTCTTTACCTGCACATATCCCTCCCAATTTGTTCATCAAGGGATGACACCTTCAGGTAGTCTCCTACTTGGAAAACTGACCGTTACCTTTCCGTATTTACCCATAACCAGGTGTACCCTTACAGTATTGTTGCCTGTAGATTTTCTTGCTTTTCTTGGTTCTCGTGCTTCTTTTACCACCCTATTCGCGAAAGGATTTATGATTCCCGGTATCGTAGTGCAAATTGCCATTGTTATTTTTTGGCTTTTACCGCTTTCAATCGTTATACGCTGGGTGGGGGATGGGGCGTGGACTGCTGCACCGAGTAAACTCTGACCTATCTCGTTAATTGTCCCGAAAATGATCCTCCCATTTACAAAATATCCTGGGGAACATTCGTATCGGTCGTGTCCTGCTGGTATATTAACTCGCGTTTTACGACAAAGTATCGTCAGTACTTGAACAGTTTTTGACGCGGAATCAATAACCATTTTGCTACAAGTCTTCTTAGCTCTACGCTAGAAATAATTTTCCAAAGTGGAAGAATGTTCGTTTTCAACAATGTGTATCGTCTATACAATCCGGGTTAGTGAATTTATACCGACAGTATTATAAGACCTCTGCACGATCGTCGAAATAATTCATAAAATCGTTTTCTCTTCCTTGATCTTTATATTTCTTTAATTTTTAGTCTTGGAACTCGTAGACGTTGAACTAACACAACAGTACAGCGATTTTAAAAGATTTTTCGAATGTTTATTCGTTTTTTCACAGAAGTATACAACGCGTACAACGGTGGTACGTCGAGTGCCAGTAGTAGCGGGACGAGACCACCAACGGGACCGAGAACTCATGCGATATTGGATATTCGCGATCCTATAACGGGTGACAATATTGCCAATGATATATACGGCAATACTTCTGCGACGAGTGGCGCGTCCAGCAATCGTGCGACGCCGCAACCGCAGGTGAGTCCGAGCGTTCGACCGATTCTTCATTTTTTCCACGTCCGTTCGTGAAAGATTGTCGACCAAGACGACCAAGCGATCGTTCGATCCATGCTCGTTCGACGTTCTTCGCAGAGCAGACGTGTGTCAAGGCGACGGTGTGCACGTTTTATTCGTAATGGAGGATTTAAAAACGTTTGCGTTCAAACTTTTTCTTATACAGTTATACAACAAGTTTTATCTCTTTTCTCGTAAACTTTCGGTTTAAGTGGAAGTGCAACCGTCGTCTTGAAGCGTGAAACGTTCGTCAAGAAACGATCGTTAAAATGTTTATTCGCGATTTTTCTTCACGCTCGTCACGCGTTGTCTAGTTTTCTATTAATTTTTGTTCCTGATATCGCACGTTCGTCATAAATATATCACGTCCATCATCCATATTCCCTTCTCATCGATCATTAACATTTGTACGAAAAAAAAAAAAAAAAAAAGAAAATGAACATATTATGATTTGATGTATGGAGCGACTTTTTAGTTGTTGAAGGGCTGATAAGTTGGCCAAACGTAGGCGTATCACCTCGTCTGTCACATAGATCTGGTGATTGTTGCAGAATCAGGAATTGGTGGCTGAATTCGCGGCAAGAGTCGCGAAAGCGGCCAGCGAGGAGTCCGACACGAGTTCGCCGATACCACCACCAGCATCTTCGACAGTCGTGAACGTCGCGCCTGTGGATGTCGCAGCGGCAACAACGACAACTACGATCCCGGCCGCCGGTGTTACGAGCGTGACCACGGAACATCCGAGTTCGCATTCGACACCATCTGTACCAAGTGTAACGAGTACGAAGATACAGACGAACAAAGAAACGATAAGTCAGTGTAATACCGGTCCAACGACGCCTACGCAAAATTCCGCGAATATCGTTGTCCCGACCGGTGCTCAGCAGCCGCAGCAGAAGCAGCAAACGTTAAACTCGTCGATCGCGCCACCACAAGCGACACAAGTTGAAGCTTGTCCGATTGCGAAGCCCGAGTCGAAACCGTTGAAATTTCCCGCTCAAGAATTTTGGCCGCGTAGTGAAATTAAAGCTACTCAGCAAGTTTCCGCTGTTGTCGAGGAACAGCAGAACGTTGTTCCCCAGGTTGCTGCGCCCGTTCTTGCAAACAAAGACATTATTTCGCCGGTGCAAGCTGAAGTCGTGCCAGTTCCCGCCGTTCCTCACCCGTCGACGCTCGCGCCCACGACTCCGGAACAGAACGAGCAGACCAAGAGCGTTCCTAGCCCTGCCACCGTTGTTTCTACGCCCGTTGTCGCGAACTCAGCGCCGCCTGCGTCTGCCCAAGTAACGATTCCGACGAATGTTTCCGAATCCCCGATCGTCCCGTCCAACACTGCCGTCGTGCAAGGTCCGGTTCCTGCGACAAATACTCCTGTCGCCGCTACCGTTAATCCTGTCGCTGTTGCTCAAGGAGTTTCCAGTTTTCCCGGTCCCTTGCCGAGTCGTCCAGCGCGTTACGCTTATCCCGGTACTTCCAATGAGTCCTTCCCCACTCTCGCGAGCATGGGCTCCTCGGGCTCACCGTGCCGAAGAAAAACTCAGCAGCAGCAACAGCAACAGCAGCCGCCTCAACAGACTCAAACTGCTCCTGGCGCTGCGTTTGCCGCCGCCGCTGCGGAACTTCCACCATCCGGCAAAGAGCCCAAAGAGAGGAAAATCAGCGATCGTAGCACCGGCACGTCGAGAGGCACCACTCCGACACCAGCGCACAATCAGACCGAGCAACTTCATCAAAGATCCAATGGCGAGACCGCCAGTGATAAAGTCGAAGCTGCCACTGATAACAAGGCTGATCATCATCATCAGAAATCTGCAGATGGTGAGTATCGTTTACAATTCTCCATCAAATTCTAAGACACACCAAGAACGGAATACCTAGTGGTCGATGCAGAAAGACATTGATATCTCTTTTAGTCGTTACGCTCGAGGATTGAACAATAATTCATGCAACAGAAGTTGATACAAATTTATTCAACAATATCTTTTATTGTACATTTTTATTGCAAGTATATAACTTTCGAACGATCATAATAATATCCCATTCACTAATTCGTTTCTCCAACATAACTCGTCTCGATTTACCAGCGAGTTCGCAATACTTGTATGTTTTTTTTTTTTTTTTTTTTTGTGATCTCCATGCGGATTTTTGTTCACCTCGGAGGTCACGATACCGACTGAAATATCGCATCGCGATTTGTACTTTGTGCTGTAAGCAATTCCTCGTTACTCTTTGAATATTTTACGCTACCAGTTATTCCGTTCTTATCATTATTTTCTCGGAGAAATGTTACGCCACAGAAATGAAAGATATTCGTGCATGCTCTATCGGAAGTTGTGTACAAAACCCGCAAAGACCGAACCTCGGTATTACTCTCGTGGCTTGTTTTTATTTTCCATACGACCTTGTCTACCTATTAGACAATGTTTGAGAGCACGGTCCCAGGTCTTATTCCATTTTCGGTAGTTCAGTTGAAACCGGGTGTACGCACGTGTCGTACAGGTGTTTCCATTTTAACTAATTCGCTAATATAAAATCGTGATTAAACGCGAAAAATCACAGACGCCGCATAATTGTTCCCAAAGAAAGGTAATTTTTTTTTAAACACAAACACGCGTTGATATATTACTAGTTCGGTCGCAACCTTTTTCCCATGATCCGAAGCTTTCTAACGTTCCCTGTGTATTTTCTGTGCGCGTGTGCGTTCGTGTATGTCGGCACGTCCGAATCGTGTATAGAAAGATGCGTGCCCTTTTCTCTTTCTTTTTTTTGTCTTTGAACGTATTTAATCGATCAGTGCAAATTCATACGTGTCACGTAAATATCTCCAAGATCTCACGTTTCCATAGTTAACCTCTCTTGTATTCGTGACCGGTGTTCGATCGATTGTTAATTTTGGAGTCAAATTTGCTCCTGTGCGGTGCGAGAAATAAGTGGCCGGCAGTGCGCCGGTTAGTCAACTTCCGGTGCGCGGTTTCTACGTCCAGGACTCGGGTTTTTCTTCCCCCTCACTTCGCGTAGTTCCGTAAAATTGGTTATTTTGACGTCGATCGGAATATTTTGAGTGAGTGACGTTTTTTTTTTTTTTACTCTTGTGTTGTTGGCAACGCTGCTGAAAACGGCGAATTTTAACGTAAAATCGTTTGTTCGATACGTGGTAATTAATCGATCCGTAACACGTGCGTGTACGGGGCTTGAAAAGTCTCAAACACGTGGTTCAAAATGGGGAACAAGAAGAAGCCTGGTGGTGAGTCGAGAGTTGCCATGCATGTATTTATTTCGAAGGAGAATAATACGATCGTAAATAGACCTCCGAGTCCCGTTGGAGCCTCGACGATCGAGCGAATGTCCTGTTGTACATTTCACAGGATGGGTTTTATAGCGTGGGCGTTTATACTTTCATTCGCAGACGGCAGGCATTAAAGGCGTTAGAGTTCTCCCTCGTTTTTCTCCCATTCGCGGCTCGTGAATTCTTGTCCGCCTCGCCGCAAGATCCGGCCGGTCCCAGGCCTCTGCTCTTGGTGGTTATCTCTTCTACAATCTACAGACGGCGAACGCGAAATTCTTTTTATTTTCACGTCGATACTAACGGTCGAATTCTCGTCGAAGAATTGTCCGAAACTGCGTGGTTTACCGGGTCGCGGGGAGGGGCATTCTCTACGGCATTGAAGTATGACGTCATCGTCGCAGCGAAACGTACCGAAACTAGCCGACGATAGCCGAGCCCGAAGCTCTCTTTCTCTCGCTCACGGAGCGAGTAGGTAAGTGGGGGAACGATGATGGCCGCGACCTCGGATCTCTCCCTCTCTCTCTCTCTCTCTCTTACCCAGTAATGGTGTAGGCAAGTAGAGGGAGCCACGATCGCCGACTTGGAAGCTTTCTCTCTGTCGCCCACAGAGGGCGAATGTGGTGGGGGAACGCCGATGGCGCGACCCGTCGGCCTTTCTTGCCGGTTGGATCGACAAACCCTCAGAAGCCAGCACGTGCTGTGCTGGCCGGTTCACAATTTCTTGTCGTCTCGTTCAGTCTCCCCACAAAAAAAGAACTCGCTCTCTCACTCTCTCTACCTTGCACTTGGTAATTTTAACGTTAAATTAATTTTAATCCTACAACGATTGATTATTCTCAAATCAACGAAACACGTAACGTATTATTCGTACAATTAAACTAAAGCTGTAATAATCAATTCAGCCAGCCATCCAAGTTCTTTGATCACGACCGTTAAGCTTAGCCACGTTTTTTTTTCCTCGCTCACATTGACCTCGTTTAGTATTTTTTTTTTTTTTTTTCACACAAACGTGGTCTACCCAATACTCTAAATTATTGTACATAAACCTAGCGCTCTTTACACGCCATTTTTTAAAAATATTATTTATATATATATGTAGATATATATATATATATATGCACACATTTTCTCGAGACGACGAGTGTTTAAGTGTTTTTACATTTTAATCTACGTATTATTCCTTATTACGTATTTATATCGTTGAGTCAGTGCTTCGCATAATATTTCCTTTTTTTGTTAATTTTAAATAAATCTACATAACGTTGTATTGAAAACTTCTACGAATTCTGTGGATTCGTAATCGGAATATTCGCGAGTCATCGAGAGTCAAATACGTTTCGTGGCAAAGAGAGAAATGAGAATGAAGTCTCGAGGTGAATTCCGCCACGGGGAAGGATGCCCGCGTCTCGTTATGTATGTATGTAATTTTATTCTTTTACAATATTACGTTGTGTTCTTGTTTTTTATTTTTATTCTTGATTTATTTGTGTAAACGTGTTTTATACGTTCGTGAAACGCGGCTGTGCGAACGAAAGAAATTGAATCGCGAAGAAATTTCTAGCAACGTGGTTCCGACATCTTGGATTCTTGAACGTTTCCGTTTCCCGTTAAACCGTACACGCCCCGTAGCCTGCGCTCAACGATTTTTGCACGTGGTCCGCCAACGACTCTCTCGGGCTCGTAAAATCCCTCTCTCTTCGCTCTATCCGCATTATGCTCGTAGTTGACTGACTAGCCATTATTGATTTACTCATTTTTTTTTCTCCAATTTATTTCCAACGAAAAATTATGCTTTTTTTTTGTTTCTTCTTTTTCCAATTGGTTTTTAATTCCATAACGCGGATATTCATACGCGAAGAAACGTGTTTCTCGAGACACGAGGCCGCTTCTCGATTTCAGCCGGAAATGCGGTCGTCGCGATCCAATATGGCCGTTATCGAACCGACTGAGACCATGTGGTCGTGATTAACCTCACATTCTCCAAATTTATTCACCTTTTTTTTCAAGCCACTCGATATTATTACATTCTTTTCTCGCATAGCGTTTATTCAAAATTCACAATAAATCCCGAAACTTTTATATAATCCCTTTTAACACGTTCTTTTTTTCTTATAAATTTTATTTCACTTATATTTTCATAAATTCGACATTTTTAGGATTTCGTTGAATTTTCGTTGGACAAAAGATCTGGAAAAAAAATTGTCGAATCAATCTTTTCGTTAGAACTTTCGAAGCGAAGGGAAGGATGATTGATGAATTCGAGTCGAGGAGGGTCGACCACGTTTTCCTCACGTGTCTTGTTCCCCCGTCCACTCGGCGCACGGAGAGAGGCGTCTTTCTAGTTCTTGGAATTGTTCGTCGACTACCTCGTTCACGATATTTTTTCTTTCTCCCCCGTTCTCTACGTCGCATTTTTCAATATAATTTCGTTCGTTGGACGATGTTCGAATATCGACCGAATCTTTCCAAGCATATGGTCGTAGAACGATCACGTGACTCGAAGATCGTACAGCCATCTTTGTACGTTCGCTGAACAGAAGAAAAAAAGTATGGCCGGCCATGTTGGCTCTCGCGGGCCTTGCGTCCGTTTGAGAATGCGGTCGGACCTGCTTCGGGGTCTTATTCGACCTTTTTTTTCTTTCTTTTTTTTGTACCCTCCCTTTTCGCTCTCTACCTTTCTCCGTGTCTACCTGACTTTACGATCGAAGACTCGCCACCAAACATATTGAACGATTTTTCATCTACGATCATTGTTTTTTTTTTTTTTTTTCTTAATTTTACATAATTCCAGAATTATTCAATTTTTTCTAAACCAGTTTGCATCAATTTCCGATATAAAAATTTACGAAAATTTTTGTAAAACGGAAAAATTTGGAAACGTTTGTAGCAAAAAAAAAATCGAGAGAGAGAGAGAGAAATAAGAGCTTGCGGCTGAAAATGGAGCCACTCGATCTTCGTGGGTGTTAAAAAAAAATTTCGTCTCTCACGAAGATTTTTATTTTTGGAGTCTGAAGATATTTTTTGTTTCTTTCCGCCGCTTCCCCGTCGCCCTAGATGAAGAATCCTTTTCACGAAACAAATTTCACAGTTTCAGGGCAAACCCGGATTCGTTTATCGATCTTCGACAACGTATCTCTTTTCCCGTAATCGATTTTTATCGACAAAATTGATCTTACCGTCCAAGTTAACAGCGCCACGTTATACGCGTTGATTTTTCATTCTCGAATCAGACTCCGCAAGACCATTCGCCTTCTATTCGTCCCAAGGCCAACGAACGAACGTAATGTCTCGAGCAGAAAGGAATTTTGTAACGATTGAACCTTTTTTTTCTATCTCCAACCAAGCTGTAGAGAACACGTTGTTTGTCATACGACACGAAAAAATCTCATCGTACAAGAAACATTCTTTTCTCTCCTTAATAATTTTTTTATTTTGTATTTTGCTATTTTATATGTTTCTATTTTTCTTCTCGATATTAAAATTGATATCCACAAAAATTAAAAAGTAAAATTAATTCGGTCATGTTTTTCTTCTATCTCCAATCAAGCTGTAGAGAACACGTAGTTTGTCATACGACACGAAAAAATCTCATCGTACAAGAAACATTCTTTTCTCTCTTTAATAAATTTTTTATTTTATATTTTGCTGTTTTTCATTCCTCAATAAATTCGGCATGTTTCTATTTTTCTTCTCGATATTAAAATTGATATCGACGAGAATTAAAAAGTAAAATAAATTCGGTCACGTTATTGACTCTTCTCGTTGGTAACATTCCTCGCAGGTGTTTATCATCTTCTTATCGTTCTTTCGTTTTGCTTGTACGTGGTAACAGAGGGAGAGAGAGAGAGAGAGAGAGAGACGTATCGTAAACCAATCGAACATGGGTCGTTAAGTTATAATGTTGAAGAAGCGAAATTTCTTGATCCGTTAATGCTTTTTCGTGCATCATATTTATCACAGTGAAGCGAGCTGAATAATCGCGACTGCCACTCGACGACAGTCCCCCGCGCGAGGCTTTCAACAGCGAGAGACTCCGGCTTTCGGCGAGAAAGAGAAAGAGTTGTGCCAAGGCTTCCGCCTGGCAACCGGGGAACGGCCACGATTCGAATTGAACGAGAAAAAACAAAATATCAATCGATCTAAAATGATTTAGCAGGAAAAAATGACGAACGACCGAGAAAAAAAACGTATTTTTTTAAGTCCTTGGGGCAATTAATTTAATCCAATCGTGTTCGACCTTGTACGAAAAATTTATATTTTGTTTTTCCAATTATTGACTTTTTTTTTTGCTAACAACAATATTTCACTTTTACAAAATTACAGCAGCAAACAAAAAACATAACGTATATTTTTAATTCGTTGGGAAATTAATTTTATCCAATCGTGTTCGACCTTGTACCAAAAATTGATATTTTGTTTTTCCAATTATTGACTTTTTTTTTCTAAATAAAATATTTAGTTTTTAGAATCGATAAGCGAGAATCGATTAGGTTCGTCGACCCTATGGACACACCGGTTTGACAACGAGCGTAGGCGCGAAAGAAAATTTCGTACGGTGGATTTCCGGTCGCTCGATCCCCGTCGGGCGAACGAGGGAGAGAGGAGAAACACCCTACGCGTGTCTCTGGGAGAGACCGTCGTGGCGGTAAATTCAAATTTATGCGCATAATTAAATCCCCGCTGAAAACTCGTTTTCTCGAAAGGTCGAACTAAATCCGGGTTGGGGAAGCTTTTGTAACACGCCTCGTTCCTCGTAAACCACCAGTTTACATCCTACCCTTCTTTTCCTCGCTCCAATTTCTCAAATTTTTGAAAATTTTCAATATTTTGTAAAAATTTTTGTTCTTTTTTTTTTTGCAAATTTTATAAAAACAATCTTCTCGTTTCTCGTGCAAAAATCAGAAGAACACACGGGAGGGTCTCGTCGTGTCTCTTTTACACCTGCCGATCAACCTCGACCCCCTTTTTTATGAAATCTTGCTCAATCCCATTCTCGGCACGCGGACTTCATGCGCGACTTTCGCACGTATGAAAATGTCCCGAGAAATCGGCGCGTTTCTATCGTTCGACAAAACACAACAAAAATTTCTCAACGCGCAAGAATCATCGGTCGAGAAATTCGAGACTTTGTTTTAAAACGATTTTTACTTTTATCAAAAAGAAAGAAAGGTAGAAAAAGAAATATTTCAAAGGGGATACAACAATTTTATTTATTTATATTCGAAAGGAACGAATGATTAGCGACGAATTTCACACTGGGGAATTTTCAAAATTCTAAGCGAGTCGGCGACTTGACGTTGTTTTCGCTCGCTGGACCTTTCAAAAATCAGCAAATTTTTATATAAATATATACATATATGTTTGAACGTTTTTTAAATGCCAAACCCAATTTGGGTTTTTGAATAATCGGACGTGTCCTAACGTCACTCGTGAGAGTTTCAACTTTTGGGAAAAGTCGAGTAATGTGAAAAAGAAAAAAAATAAATCTATGTTTAACGATGAGTTGGTAATCTTTCGATTTTACAACGACGACGAGATTTCGGTGACAGGAAGAAAAGTGTGCCAGATTCGGGAACTGGACGAATTCTCCTTGTTCGACAAAAAAAAAAAAAAAAAAAAAAAAAAAAAAAAAAAAAAATTCGTTCACGTAATTATGAGAAGAATCTCGAGGCGTGCGTGAAAATTAAAGTTGGTGCACTTTTTTTTACGTTGAATTTTAGTTCATAATTATTTTTCCGTCGACAACGGGGTTAAACCGGAAACTAGAGGAAAAAGGGGCCGAAGAATTTTTCAGTGAACAGAAAAGAAACGCGCGGTGGGACGAGGCGAGTCTTGGAATCGTTTTTTTTTCTTTTTCGATATTTTTTTTTCTTTCTTCGTTTTTCTTATTTCTTTTTCGTCACCTCCGCTCGGAAAGATCTTCCCTGCCGAGGAATCTCCCAATGCGCGTGCTCGTCTCTCCCGTCCGACGAGAACTAATTTAAGAAATTGTATGCCGTATGCTCCTCTCCCGTCTTTATATCTCTTTCTCCTCTATGCGGCATACTCGGTTTGCGCCAGTTTGCAAGTTAAAATAGACACGTGAAAGTCGCGCCGATGATTTCGCACGTTTTCCAACCCTCCCGGTAAATTTTCTCGGTCTTTTCGAGCACAATTTCAATCCCGCGAGCATTACACGGGCGCCTTCTAGAGTTTCGTTCGAGTTTGACAAAGGGAAAGAAGAAGACAAAAAAAAAAAGGAAAAATCTCACCTGTCTCTCGATGAACGAGAAACGGAAATTTAAATAGTTCTCGGTCGTTCGAGTTAACAAAGTTTCGTTTCAATCTCTCCACGAGACCTTCGTGTTCAATTTTCCGTTACCAACTCGCGTGTGAGATTGACAAAATTTCTTTCTTTCTCGCATTGTTACATGCGAGAGGAGAGAGAGAGAGAGAAAAAAAATTGAAACCACATCGACGGTTGGCAAGCAATACCCCGATGGTCGTATAAATAAATTCTGAATCAGTGCAGCTGTGATCTCGTCTCGTGCGCTTCTGTAACTGCCTCGCCAGTGATTCTTAGCTGTGCTCTACTCTGCCGCTACTGAAATTCGAGACACTCGAAGAAGAAGAAGAAGAAGAAGAAGAAGAAGAAGAAGAAGGAACAAGATAGAAAAAAGTGTGTCTTTATCGTGGGAGGTTCGACGTCTTTTTTTCTTCTTTTTCTTTTTTTGAACAATTTCACTTCTCTCGTCGTCGGTGTTTCCTCCATTCTCCGTGGGGTCTGAGAATCCTCCGTCTCGATGGAGATTTCATCGACGATGGACGGATGTGTACGATAAGTGAAAGCGAGTAGAGAAAGCGAGAGAGAGAGAGAGGAATTAGGCGAGATAAAATTGAGATATACGAGGGAATATAAAAAAGTGATTTAAATCGATGAGCATCGAGGATGAGCGAAAGAAGAAAAAATGCGACTGGACGTGCGAGCAGTAGTTCGAGATCCAGAAGTCGTAGTCGACGAGGATCTCGAGATCACGGTACATAACAAATTTTCATACTTTAGATCCGACGATAGAAAATTGTTTTTTTTCCTTTTTTCCTCAATATTTTACCTTTGAGAGATTCTGGGGTAAATTTGTAAAGCAAAATTTGGGAATTTCCCATGGTGTGAGGTGTGTGTATGTGTGCGTGTGTGTCGTGCCATAAACTTGAGTAAAAAGTCATCGACGAAGTATGCTTACGGGCCGGGATCTAAAATTATCCTTAACTCGAGGGGAAACCGGCCGGTATTCACTTTTCTTCCGAGTTCGCGACCGTTCTCGATTGATAGCGCAGCGTTGTCGTATGCTCTCTCCGTCCTGCGGCACTTGTACGCACTTCTGTCCGTTGGTCGATTATGCTAAAGCGTTGTCACCCTTAAAATCGTAATTAAACGAAGAAGAGCTGTTAAGTGCCCAATTTTTCCCGTTGACGATTATTTTTTGTACTCATGACGTATTGTTCTTTTTATCCTTTTCGATACAGGTAAAGCGATGCAAAAGCAAAAGAGTAAAACCAAATTCAAGCATAAGGACATCAATCGCAAAGGAGCGGAGAAAGAGGGAACGGACATGGACGCCTTCGTGAATGCCGCAGCTGCGTCAAAGCCGGAAGGTAAGACGCAGCAACAGACGCAACAACAAGACAACAGAGGGGGGCAACAAACGGCTCAATTAACGGGCAAAGAAGATAACGCGAAAGAGACTTGTTCCGTTCGTGAAACGTCAAAGTCTGCGGCAGAACGTGAGAATAATGAGACGAAGATGATGGAGAGCAGGGAGGCGGCTGCGGATGTCGCCAAGACGCAAAAGAGTAAAAATGTCGGCAAGTCCGAGTCGACGAGAGAAACGAGCGCGGCGTTACCGCCGTTGAGCTCGACGGCTCAGCTCGAACGTCCTTCTAAGGTCGACGAGGAGAAGCAACCACCGCAGGAACAAACGACGAATCATAAGGAAAACGTCACGAAAGAATCGACGCCCACTATCGAAGAAAGTAGCAAATCGAATCAGGGAATATGCAATATACCCGTAAAGACACTTCCGAATGACGTCGTCGATCACGCGAAGGTAATACACAAGGACGAGATCGATGTCGAGGCGATAGTCGCACAAAAGAACGAGGAGAATGCCAAAGTTTCGGCGCTTCACGTTTCTGCGAACGAGAACAAGGATTCCGAGAGCAGCAGCCCGGTTATCGAGAAGGAGGACGAAAAAGAAACGGCGAATCCGATAGACGAGAACGCCGTGAAGGGTCCACCTCCGCTCAAATATACGTACAAGGATGACCAGTGGAGTCCGAGAAACGTCGAGGGCAAAAAGGAATACGGTCGTGAATTTCTGATGAGGCTTCAGGACGATCCTAAGAGTAGGATTCGACCGCCTCATTTACCGGAAATGGACGTTGTACTCAAAGAATGTATCAAGGTATGCGACGTTTTATCTATTCGTTTAGCTCCTCGCGTAATATTCTATTCGTACCACGTATCTCTAAAACGTTGATTCTCTTTTGCAGAGTCGCAGTACCGAATTCAGGCCGTTCAAAGAACTTTCTCATACGAACAGGCACGATTCACTGTTGCCTATGTTCGCAAAGGGCTCTTATTACACCAAAATGGTAAGCTCGTCATAGTTTTTTTAGTTGTGATGATTTTTTTCGCACCCTGTCGAGAACTCTGATGATGTTTCATTTTTGTAAATGAAAGTAGTGGACTGAAAAGTCTTTGACAGAAAACTTAACGACTGAATGTAGTTCAACGAAATGTATTTTCAATTGTGATCAGAACGAAAGATACAATTTTTAAAAAATGTCTCTCTCGTTTGTATTTCTCCAGCCGATCGTAGCGAAGAAGAGTTATCAAGGCAAGCCCAAACCGACTAAACCAAATGTGATTCATCTATCGTTGTCCCTTCGCGAAGACGTCAAATTACGCGAGACTGAGAACGCCTGGCGACCGACTCCTCTAAAGGGTGCGGGATCCACTGAAGAGGATCCCAAGACAGCCGCATTGTACAAGAAAGTGCGAAGTGTGTTAAATAAATTGACGCCCCAGAAATTCGATACTCTCGTATCGCAAGTCAGGGAATTGGAGATCGACTCGCAAGAGAAGTTGCAGGGTGTCATAGACTTGGTCTTCGAGAAGGTGAGAGAGAAACTTGGGAGTTTAGCCACGTCGTATTTTTTAGCCCTACCACCAACTTGTGGGAAAACTTATTCGTTTCCTTTTTTCTTATTCTCTTATAGGCCGTTGACGAGCCAAACTTCTCCGTCGCTTATGCGCTCATGTGCAAAGAGCTCGCTCAAATGAAAGTGGTGCGCGACGATAAGTGGATGGAGGCGGGCGAGGATGGAGAAACTACGAACGAACAGCAGCAGCAGCAGCAGCCACCTTCGGAAAAAGATTTCCGCAAATTGATCATTGAACGTTGTCAGAGGCAATTCCAGAAGAACGACGATGACCAGGTCTCGAGAGTCTCCAAGCTCAAAGAAATCGACGAGTGTACAGATCCAGAGAAGAAGAAAGTTCTTCAAGCCAATCTCGAGGAGTACGACCGACGGCTGCGCGTGCGGTCAGTCGGTAACGTTAGATTCATTGGTGAACTTTTTAAGAAGGACATGATCTTGCCGAAGATCATGCATCATTGCATAAAACAATTGTTGGCGGTTCCCGACGCTGAGAATCTCGAGTGTCTTTGCAAATTGTTAACGACAATCGGAAAAGTTTTCGAACCGCGATCGAAGGAGTCCAAGAGCTATCCGGAAGGTGTTAACCCATACTTCAACGAATTGGCCGAACTCGCCGGCAAGAAGGGTATTCAACGAAAGATTAGCTCGAGGATACGGTTTATGATACAAGACGTGATCGATTTGAGAGCTAATAAATGGGTACCGAGAAGAGACGAGAACAAGCCCAAAACAATGGATCAAATCAAGAACGAGGCCGAGTGCGAAAGGTCGGACGTGGTCTTGAATAGCACGCCAATGAATACACCGAGAAAGGACGATCGCAATAATGATAGAAGAAGGAATCGTAAGTGATCTTTTGTATTTTAACTTTACTAACTTTTCTATTCGAATTTCGACTCTCCTTGAGTAGTATGATACGTAGACTTGTGTCAGACTGAAGTTTCTGGTTAATTTTTACAGTAAAGTACGTTCTGATAGTGTTCTATCTGATTATTTCCGTTCCCACCATTTCTAAAGTAACTTATTTCTAATGCGCGACGTATTTTTATTTTGTTTTTAAAGGTGGAGGAGGAATGGAGGAAAGTGGCTGGAGTCAGCCGGTCGGCAAGACCAGACAACAGACTTACTCCGTAGAAGCTTCCAAATTGAGCACGAAAGCGGTGAATATTACCTTTGTTTTTTATTTATTGATTATGATCGACTCTGCCTTGTTGTACGTGAAACATGTTTCTATATATGCTCTCTCATTTGTTTAGCCTGCGCCTGACGAAATGAGACTGGGATGTAGGAACTCATACGCCTGGGGTGCACAAACGGCTGCAACGTCTAAGATGTTAACGCCCAACAAATATGCTCTCCTCGATAATATGAGTTCCGATCATGACAAGCGGACACCATTGCAAGGGTAAGATAAAATTTACGGTTTCGGCGAAATTTGCTTTTCTCTCCATCTCTCAATATTATTATTATGATGATCCATTTTTCAGACTAGAGTTTCTGAATCTTCTAAAACAACTATGATTGGGAATAATGTACTGATGCGCATTACCTGAAAAGCCCTTTATCGCGTACATTATTGGAACAGTCTTATACGTTGATAATTTTATTTGCAGATCGAGATCTTCGGATCCCAGAGAGCTAGGACGAATGGGATGGGGTAAGAATAAATATAGTTACGGTCCATTTTTTTAAATATTGCAAATAAACTAATGTAAGAACACAGATGATGATAATTATTCGATACTTTGAAAAGCCTCAAAAAACAGAGAGCTTAATGTTGCCTAAGCCAAAAGGATACTGAAATAAAATCTGAATAATTTTTACGGCCGATGTTTCAAGACATATATGATTCTAATGTTATTTTTATTTTTTAGGGGACGAAGCTTTGCAAATGATGTCTCAACACAGGAACAGCAGCTCGAGCGGTAGAAAATCTCTGATGGAGGGTGGACGAAGTCAAAGTATTACGATGCCATTGCCCTCGATGAAAATGAAACCGCAGTCTACCTCGATCAATACTATTGGTGGCAGCAGTAGCAGCTTCAGTGGTAGTAGTAGTACTAATAAGCCCCAGAAAACTGAGGCTGAACTTATTCGTATCGTCAACTCCATGGTACAGACCGCAACCTCGGAACCTAACCCGGAGGTATTCATCAAAGTAAGTTGTATATTTTCAATATTTTTATCGTTGAAAAAATAAGAATTAAAAAAGATGCACGCTCCTTAGATCCATCTCTGACAATTCCTGAGAGATGCTTGAGTCATTGGTGTGCAAGATTATGCAATACCTTCTTTTCAATCCTTAGTTCTCGGTAACGAAGATTTCAGAGTTTTGAACGTGCTGAAATTAGACTCTTGCTGAGCAGATGGGAGAGAGGACAAATCGAGTTATATCGACGCGTAGGATATGTTAAAAATCTGTAGTGGATTGAATATTCATGGGGTGATTTTTGGTGTGTTTTACAGGTCGTATTGGAACAATTCCAACATACCTTCGAAAGTTCAACATATGAACTGTTCGTTCGTGAAGCGATCAACGGAGTACTCGAAAAAACTGTCGCTGTGCGTGAACAGTTCTCCGAATTGTTCGGTTACTTCGTGAATCACAATATTCTCCCACTTTCGCTCATCCAGGCTGAGTAAGTTTATTCGTGAGAATATATTTCACATTATCGCGCAATTGTTATCGTTATTATAGTGATGATCATATCGATACTGAGAGTAAAGTTCCTCAAAGATCGAGAGACTTTGTGTTGCTTAGCCAAAAGGATACTGATAAAATCTACCGATAAGGACCTTTTGTTTGTTCAAGGAGAGAACGATTTTAATCGTAAACCTCGTGTCTTGTTTCAGACTCGAAAAAGTTCTGGAATCTGCGGACGACCTAGTCATTGATATACCTAAAATCTGGACATACTTTGCCGAGCTACTGTGTAAGTTTTTTTTTATCTCGTATCTCATAAAAATTTTATTCCTGACGTATGATTATTACAAGATGATGACAACCTTATACCATAGTTAAGAAAACGATGCTGGCTATATAAGCTCAACAGGCCTGAACAATTGTTAAAATCGATATCTATAATTTTCGTCAGTTTTCAACAACGTTAATCTGATTGTTTCCTCTTATTGTTTATGCGAATAGCCCGAATGGTAATTTCGAATGCCCATCCTCTCGCTGAGATGAAGACGACCGCGGCCGTACTCAAGGGCATGGCCAAAGGCGGCAAACTGATGGGCGAGTTGCTCGCGATTCTCGCGAGAGAAAAAGGACCCAAATGGGTTGCAGAAAAATGGGACCAAAGTGGACTCCAATGGAGCGCCATAACCGACACCAGATTGGAAAGTGTCGACGACGTTATTAAACAATATGTAAGTGATCTTTTCGATGCTTTTTAAATGTCTTTTTTTTTTTTTGCAATTGGGTTCACGCCCCGAGAAATAGCAAAACTAAGCTTTTGTTTATTTCAATATAGAAATTGGAGTTCCTTAACGGTGAGTGCACGAGCACGGACGCAACCTCTTCCGGTAGCCAGTTAACTAATGACCAGATACGTGATCATCTAATCAGACTAATGCGCGACGGAAACTTTGACAATATCTGTGGCTGGATATTGGTTAGTAAAATTCGGAAAAATCTTTCTTTTAAATATGTTAATAAGCCCTGAAGGCGTTGACTCAATGTTACTTTAACTCGTTTTCAGGCAAACGTTGGCAACAGAGTCACCGAGCCAATATTCATCAGAGTTCTGATGACGGCCATTCTTAGTGTAACTGTCGGTGCGTATAATTACTTTTACATTATTTTATCTTTCGTCCTTTCGCGTATACACGAATCGGACAAATTGAAATTTCTCATGCAACTTTTACAGAGGAGCAAGGACAACACAAAGTGTGGAAGCTAAATGAGAATGCATTCAAAAATTTGCAAACTCTCATAAAGCGATTTATCGCGGACGCTGACGCGGATTTGGAGCTCCAATGTCTTTTTGCTATTGAGGCGTACGTTCACAAGTTGGAGCATCCATCAGGTAAATTTTGGAATCTTCCAAGTATGATTTCTTCAACGTTACGAAAAATCTTTTTAATGTGATTTATCGTTTGCTAAGGGGTTTTCATATTTTTGCATCTTTATTACAGGTTTGTTGTTTGCTATACTCACGTCGCTGCAACAAAACGACATACTCTCGGACGAGGCATTCCTCGCGTGGGAAGTGCACGAGGGCATTTTCCCCGGTCACGGTCACGCCGTAGCGGTTAAAGGACTAACGTCATTCTTCACCGGTTTGCGAGAAGCCGAGAGTGATGAAGCGTGAGGCACGTCCACGACTGGTACTGCTCGTTGCACGTACGATCGAACACGTTGGACGCGTAGCGAGGGACGAAAGGTTTGAGCAAAATAACAAACGAAAAGAAAACAAAACAAAGCAAATGATTGAAAAAAAAAAGAAAAATTGCGTTTTGAACGATTCATGCGAAGGTGTATGTATTATAGTCTTGAGGGGCGCGAATTGCGGCAATGATGACGCGAATCAGAAGCGAATCGGTTGAAAGAGTAAGCTAAAAAAAAGTAATTAAAGAGAAGAGACAAGCTGGAGAGATAGGCAAAGGAAAAAGAACGGTAACGGACACACCACAAAATGGCCGTATTTGAGATACGCTATACATAATGAAGATTAAATATTAATTATGATACAGAAGTAAATGCAAGATAATTATTATATATAATTCATTAAAATGGTTTAAAGTTTAAATAAAGCAGAAACAGCAACAACAACAACAAAAACAGAAAGACTCCATCGACGAAACATTAATGTGTTCTGTGTCTCGTTGGTCACGGGGAGATCGGAGACACACACGCTCGTGGAGCAAAAAGCGCGTGGCAGCTGGCCCAAGTTTTTCTTTTTCTTTCGGATTTCGAAAAAAAAAGACTGTAAAACACACTTCGGTCTTAGAGACACGTCGCTTTAATCACGAATCATCCACTGCAACCACGCTCTTCGCGCGATCATCTCTAACTAATAAAACGATGATGTAAAAAAAATAATAAGGAAGAACATTTTTTTTTCCGAAATGCGCTTTAATTACGAATAAGGGGTGACGATGATGCAATTTAGAGCACCCGGATTTTTTCACGTGCAAGGTATTGTACACGACGCGAAGCAAAATTCATAAGGAACAAACAAAAAAAGGCATGTAGCAAATACAAAAGAAACGAATAACACGCATACCACTGTTGATAACCAAGTCTGAAGCGAGAGCGATGGTTCTTCCTACTATTGTAAACGAGTATAACAGAATTAATAATTTATAAACATTGCGAATAAGATCTTTGAAAGAGGAGGAATATATGTATACATATATATATGAAAAATATATATGTACATATATATATAATTGCATTGTAAGAAGGACGTTCTTAATTTACGTATGCATGAGTGTTCGAGAATAACGAAAATGAATTAAAAGAACGAAAACAACGTACGAGAATGAAAAAGTAAGCGAGCGCTGAATTTTCGTAGTTTAGCACGCGACAAATAGGAACAGCAAAAGATTATATAAATGGTGTGCTTTACCGAGGCGTTACTATTTTTTAAAAATAACTAGATATTAATAACCAACAGTGATTGATGGGAGTGAGAGAGCGGTTGTGAAAACAAAAACAAAAAAACAAACAAAAAAAAAAGAAAATGAAAAACCGTGTGTTGTGTGCTTGCGCGATAATTACGTGACAGGTACACGGTAGCTAATTGTGCGAGTGCGAAAGACGAAAAGATTGTTAACGCCGCGGATTTATAAAAGGCGTATAACGAGAACGATATGATACGGAGAGAGAAGGGAGATGCAAAAGAAAAAAGAAATGAAGGGAATTGAGGGTGCTCAAACCGTATCGCGAAAAGGACGACCCTCGACCAGAATTCTTCCTTTCGAGAAATGACCTTATCGTATAAACTTTGTACATGCATTGTTGTATTGTTTATATTTGCGCGGTAAAGAACAAACAAACCACTTTCTTAGTATGGATTGTATAAAAGAGCTATCGCTCTTTTTTTCTCTTTATTTTTTTTTTTATTTCTCTTAGTTTCCAACATCAAGACTCTAAAGCCTCTCCATGAAAGAGAGGGGACAATGAAATAGCGATATTCGCCGTGACGAGCGTAGCTCGATTCTTTTTTTTCTTTTTCGTTTTGGGTCTCCCGCGAATTTACCACGAATTCACAATGAAAACTTCGTGAGCACGCGGATTCTTCTCGCTCTCTCACTCTCATTTTCAACAATGAGTGAAGAAGAAGAAGAAGAAGAAGAAGAAGACGAACAAGAAGAAGAAGAAAAAGAAGAAGAAATGGAAGAAATAGCCATTGATGAGACAGGGGCCTATACCTAATTTCACATGTAAATAAAAATGATATCGCCGCAGCGACAATCGCGAAATGCTATTCGCTGTGCCGCGGTAAACTAATAAACCGATTTGTATAAAAGGAAAAAAAACGAAAACAAAAACCACAGAAATAACGATAAATAATCGAGAAGAAGGAAAACGATGAAAAATGAAACGTGCGCGCGTATTTATAGTTCACGCCTCGACTAACGAGAGAGAGAGATAGAGATATAAATGCGTTTCTCTCATCGATTTACGTATGAATGATCCACGGAGCGTGTACGAAAATACGATATAAGGAATTAGGTCATAGAGAATTTTTGTTTCCTTCGTTATTTGTTAGCCCTGGTTGGTCAAGACTCTCGATTATCCGAGAATTATTACGTCGTATCGCGCGCATACTTCGATGAACGCGATATATTTTTTTGTTGTCGTTCGTAAAACCCGAGACGATTTAAGCGCTCTCATCAACCCCGATATTGCTGAGACCAGAAAAGAGATGCACCAGCTAAACAGACTGTAAGAACTTTTCAGTTTCAATTTTCCTTCTTTTCATACGCAAAACTTGCTTCGTGTTCAACGTTTATTTTTCACAGAGGCGCAATCGCGCCTTTCTCTCGCAAAACGACCGCGTGATATTTTACAATAAAATACTGAAAAATGAAAAAAAAAAAAAATATATTTACACGGTGATAATGTAACATCGTCGTTGGACGCCACGACGAAACTTTGGCCACGCGAAGATTATAATGAAAAAAAAAACAATCTGGTGCAAAACATCGAGATCGACGAGAGTGAGTGACGAGCCCACACGTGTGAAGTCACTCGTTCGATCCATGTAAGGAATAACGAAAAAAGAAAAAAAAAAAACAATTTAAAACAAACGAAATTGTGTCTACGGGGGAGGTGATGGAGAGGCCGAAATTTCGAATTCACGGAGAAGACAACGTCGCGGCGACCTCCCTAGATGGATTAGGGGTCTGCACACGCAGCGATTGTGTTCGTTATTAAACAAATTCCACGCATAACGTAAAAGCGTGGAAACACACACACACACACACACCCACACAGAGACTCTCCGGCCCCTCCGAGACGAAAAAATGCGATAGATAATTATGTAACTAGGATTATTTATACGTGGGTAAACACAGTGTTAAAAGTAAAAAAAAAAATGAAACTTGTGGATAAAGGAGATAACGAGTAAATAAAAAAGGTTATTACTACTGTACATATTAAATAGCGGTGTAACGAAGAGGAAGAAAGGAGAAGAACAAAAGAGAAGAAAATGTTTGATTGAAGACATTGTGACCGTGGCACGGGGGTGAAAGAAGCGAGGATGCGAGCCTCGGCGAGTGAACGAGAAACAAAATGTGTTTTTTTTTTTTTGTTCATTTTGTTCGTTCGCGGGATGTGTAAAATCACGGATGCCGCTTCGTTCCGCAGCTCTGTTGATTAACAGACATGCATATACATATACATATTCGCCAACCCCCCATGTGTATATGTATATCGGTGGTATAAATATATATAATATACATAAAGGTAATTGTTAAGGACTAAAAAAAGTAACACGAAACACATACACACATACACTTCTATAATAAATCATATCTATAATAAAAAATAAAAAAAATAACTCCATGCCAATTCTCGAAAGATGTTAATTCCACCTTCGGTCGTTGGAGATCGTCAATTACGCAGCGGCAAGAGGAAGAGCGGGTCGCAAAGGTATTTGAAATAAGAATTATAACTTTTTTTTGTCTCTGTTAGAATCGTTTTTTTAAATTATTTGTCGTCAATGGAGGATTAATGCTAAAGTCTTTGCGCCTATGTCCAGACCCATCGTTCTTATCGTATCGACAATCCGAACTTTTAGTTGTATTCATTGAAGTCCAGACGATCTTCTAAAGTGAGCCGAAGTAGTGAGAGGACCTTCCTCGGCAAAACCCGCTATTTCCTGTGGTATTATCGAGTATTCTTCGACTGCTGTACACGGACGACACATGCATTCCAACGGTGCTTTCGTGATTACCTGGAAAGAATGATCGTTTATAGAATCGTCGAAGAGCGCGTGGAATTTGTCAATTTTGCGACTGTATTGTCGTAAGTATATTTGAAATTGCCGCGGAAATCGGACCGGTCCGTGTTCCGCGCGTTCCTTGCGTCGGCCTCCAGACCCCCTCCCCCCTCCATCGTTCGAAGCCGAACAAAAACAATATGGCAGCGCGAAGCTCGTTGTGTTACAAAGTTCTCGTGTGATTTTTGAGGGTTTATGCATATAATGCTTATGCCAATTGACTCCAAACTGTGCATCAACGTAATTGGAAAAACTGTCAAGTACTAAGATATAATTGGAAGAATAATATACCTTCCGAAACTTTCTCTCGCCTGCCTTGGCTTTTGGACAGAAAAGCGAGACTGTGGCCTCTCGTTCACCGCTTTCTTGACAACACATGCAGCTTCGTTCCATTTGCCAAATTTTTGAGCCGGATACCTTGGTGTAACAGGTAAATAAGAAAATTAATCCTTTATAGATTTCATTGATTCACAGATAGAGACCGTAATTTTTCTCGTATAGCAATTCACACGGTCGTCGAGTCGTGACAATTTCGACTTCGTGTTTCCTTACTAAGAGATATAGGTTCACTTTTTCTCTCGTCGCAAACAAAAACAACACGATGAAAATGCCACGGTTGACGTAAAAAGAGGAACAAGAAAGAAACAATATCGTCGAAAAACGTGAATCGCTATTATTTTACCTGTAGATAACTGCTGCATCGTCCTGTACACGCAAAGCTCGGTATAGGCTTTGGTACACATCCTGGATACTGAAGAACGTGGATAACCGGTGTAACCTGACACTCGTCAACGCCAACTATCGCCAAAACGTGTCCCGTGAGAAAACAGCCGAGCAACACACTCACGATCGCTGTACACAGTGAGTTTTTAAAAAAAACATTTATATCAATTAATCTTTTGTTTCGTAAACGTAAGTTTTTGTTTATTTACCCAAGTCCGAGATAAAATTGTAGTAAGCACGATACATGATGTATCGGCTAAGCTGGCAGTTCGTGTGTTCCCTTTTCGACAAAGAGCAGACCTTTATATACCCCATTACCAACCCCTTGTAGACCCCATGTGGATCACAAGCGTGAAAGGGTATATTCTCAAGGTGGGAGATGGTAAATGGCTTACGAGTTGAGTAGCACGCACTCTAGGCACTTAATAATCTTCGACTCGAACTTCCTCGCATCCGATCGATAATACACCCCGATTACTGCAATATTAAATACTTGCACTGATTTCAACACCATTGTCATTGCAGTTTTGCATTATAAGATAATGATAAATTATCCAGGCATAACTATCGGGAATAAGTTGCATCGATAGAAGTGAAATTTTATTTTGATGGCATAATTTTTTGTTTACCCTTGTTTTCATTATTCATTTATCTAGCTCCAAACTTGGAGATATAAATACAGGAAAGTGGATTTTCGAGCGCTTTGGATACGTCAATGTAATTGACAAATTACATCACAATCTTTTTTCTTTGTGTACCAAATCTTTGAGAACCGCAGTTCGATATCAGAGATGTAAATCGATCGATACGGTCGTGACGAAACTGGGAATTGCTTCAACCACTTCAGCTAAAACTCACTTTGGGACACCCTGTGGAGTAGCTAGTTCTATGCTTGGCTATTTAATGCTCTACCGTTGTTAACACAGGGTAGACGTATTTCTGAGCGACACGACGCTTGTTTCCCTTCCTGGCCCATTAAGCTCAACTCTTTTACAGGACGACACTCCGAACTACTTTTTCCACATAATATCCTCATGTTGTGAATCTAAGCGTAGTCTATTCGCATTTTTCTTATAAAAATGGAAAGAATAAATAGGAGTTGTTGCAGCCAACTTTCATCATTAATCTCATAAGGTGGTGAATATGATGAATATCTTTCATATGAAATTAGAGATCTTTTGCGATGACTGTCGAGAGACCTATTGAGTCTTTGCGAAGCTGTTAAAACTCACATGCCCAAGTGGCATCTCTACTACTTTACTCACGACTAATAACGTGTCTCGAGTATTGTTTTTTTCGGCTATCTTTGCCAACTATTTACGAGCCAACGTTTGACTTAGCTACAAGGATTCGGGTAGAAAAAATTCAGCGGAAAATATTATGTATTCAGCTTTTATTCGTAATATCACGTTAGGCATACGTTTCCACGATAATAAAGTCGGGTCGACAGGCATTACTTTTTCTTTTCAGTTTTTTTTTTACATTAGTCGATCATGTTAGTGGAAATACAATATATGATGCATATCGAGGAGGCGGATTTGATATTGATTGGATGAATTCTTCTATCTCGAAAAGTCGCCACACTTGTAGCATTTGCAGTCGGCCGGCTCGCGTAATTTGATTTCCATCGTTGCGACAGTCTCGTTCTCGAGCCTGACTCCATCGGCGTCGTAACAGTGGTTCAGCCTGACGATACGTTCCTTGAGATAACTTTCGCGACAGCAGTAGCATTCCTGAAAGACAAATTTCATCAAAACTGAAATTCGGTACGGCGAATTTAAGAGAACACATTGATCAACCTTTAAAAATCCTGTTGTCGTTACGACGCTCGGTTGAACTTGGGAATTGCAGAATCCCTCGCACTTTGTTACAGAGACATCACCGCTGCAAGTTCTACTTAAACGTCCCGCTTCGTCGTATTCATCTGGAATGCAACATTATCGTTTTTATTTTCTCCTTAAGGATTCGTTTTTACGGGATTTACATTTGTTTCTCGTATAGGTAATTTTTTCTTTTTGGCCTTGTACCCTTTGTTATGTGTATCTCCGACATGAGAGTTTCACAATTCTCATCCCCCAGTTCTTGGCCCCTCGCGATCATATTCACGAGATTTATCAACAACAAAATCCGTAAAGTTGATTTGAACATCGTGGAGAGAATCGTGATAGGATCGGAAAACGGAAAGAAGTGTAGAATGGCAAATTTTACGGCACGAGCAAGTCCCTCCTCGAAGCGTTCGGCAGGAATGAAAGAGAACAACGTCCAACAGTCGCTTTTATACTCTGACCCTTTCCCATCCAGCGTATAACACATCAGGGTGTTCGGCCCCTGCTACGTCTTAATAGTCTTCCTGGTCCGAGGTCAATCCCCCATGGTTCTTTTTTTCTCTGCTATTTTCTGATCGACCATTTTCAAGATAGACACTGCTTGCGTCTTTTTCTTTTTTCCAGTATTATGCATTGGCTTGCCTAATGCCTTTTTTATGTCATGTTACACAGCAGGATATATCAAAATCACGAAGAATACCTCGGGTTCTCGTTATTAAATAACGAAGAACTTTTAGAATCGGATTTGTAATGAAATTTTATTCGCCGTATTTTCTTAACAGGTCTTTCGGTTTTACAGCTAAATATCGATTGGAATTAATTAGGTTTTAGAATTTAAAAATAAGTTTTATTGATTCAATGATCGTTCCTCGTTCGTCCTGGACAAGTGTCGCGTAGGTCATCCTCGTTGTCGTACGTTGCCCCGCACCATGTGCAATACAAGTATTTATCCCTCAAGTATTTCGTCAAAATCTCCAATTTTTCCGTGATGGTCAGGTTTTCGTTATCAGGATCTTCTTCCTCTTCTTCATCCTCCTCATCTTCACTTGCGGACCCGTCGTTTTCTTTTATTTTTTTTACGATTGGCCAGTACCAAATTTCATCCGGCTCTGTTATTTTGTTTTGCGCATCCAACTGCTCGCAAACCCGCTGACTCTTCAGCAAATCCACTTCAGCTAACTGCTCCGCTTTTTTTTGCGCCAAACGAATGCGAAAATCGTCCGTCTTCATGTTTTCTAATTTTTCAACGGGATTTGTTTTTTTTGTTGTTTTTTTATGTACCGTCTTTCCAAGTCCCATTCTGTTTGCTTTTACATCCACACCGATCGGTTCTGCTATACCTGCTTCGCTTTTGCCAATTCCCTGACCCGGTTTGTATCCCATTTTCATTAGCATTTCGAAACCTGCAATGGTCAATGATATCAGATAATGAAAGAAAACAAAATGTTTAGGTGCATCTCGACTTGTACAAATACATTCACGAAGATTAGCATAATATCGGTATACCTTTGTTGCTTGACGATATCGCACACGACAATCCTTCTTCTCTCTTTTCCTGTTCCATAACACGCGCAGACTTATTACTATTTCTCATTTTCTCTTGCATTTCGGCCTTTCTCTTCATCAGTTCCATTTCACGTTTATCCGACTGACGATATAACAAACTAGGTGCTGTACATTGTTCCGATCCTTGTAGAAATTTGTCCGACATGTAGTCCTCGTCGTCGGACATTGTTATGATCTAAAAGTCATCGTGAAATACATTTACACATTTATTTCAATATTTGAAAAAGAAATATGTTTCTCTTTGCTTAAATTACTCATTATTGTCACAAAGAATCCTAAATATTAAATACTGTGGAACTGTCACACGTATAATGCGTGTTCGTTCAACAGCCTCGAGTTACCTAGATTTCTTTTAACTATTAACTGACAAGTAAATCCTCGACGTTTTCCGTCTTCGTAACACTTAATTTTTACAAATAAACCATACACTTAGCCAAACACTCTCATGAAACGAAACAGAGATATTGCTCGGGTCTGTTAAGATTATTCCAAAACGGAGAGGCTATGTTTGTTTCCGATCGTAGCGCTACGACCATCGCTGAAAACATCAACCCGTTAGTTCGCATTTGTGACGCTGTGGAGAGAGGTCTCTTAGGTGCTGTAAAATGTACGAACGCAATGAGTTTCTCTGCAATATCGATTCGTCTCTTGCTTGAACCGGAGGCGCGCTGGATGGTCCTTTGTTGCATTCACTTGTCGTTGTATCGTCCGTTATGAAAAGCCAGTCTAGACATTACTATTACGGGACTGTAATTGTCGAGGAACAAGGTATGAACGTTGCGAAATTCTACGAATAATATATATCAATAGAGCGATCAATAAATCGTTAGGAGATTCTCGATGAAAATTCCACGATCGTTCGATAATACAATAATATGATTATGACGAAAATGTAATCGATGAAGCGCCAGATCGAAAGACCAATCCTTCCGTTACATACACATATATTCACAGGTCGCGCCAAAAATAGATACTAGCGCAATGCCCCGACTATGTGTACACAGGTTCTTCTATTCTCGTCATTTCAAATTCGCGATCATGATTAACCGAGGGACTAAAAAAAATCTCGTGCTGCCCCGTATGTGGCGAAAGTATACCTTTTTATACTGTCATTCTTTCCCTCAACGTGAGCTATATGTCACAATTAGCTCGTGAAATTCCGAATATTTTCTTACAGAAGACCACTCTTACGTGTATAAAAGATCACGTCACTCACGGGCATATCATTAAGATCAATTACTTTTTGAAACGGGATTCGCGTGGGTGATGATTGCGCGAGTTTGGACTCTGTGCCGAGTCTAAATGTGAGGCATGAAATATCAGCTCACTTGGTAGTGAGCTGCGAGACCAAGTGGAGCTTCGTGTACTTTCGAACAACGCGCATTGTGCTAAAGAGTGAGAATATAATATTATTTTCGCAATTATATTCGACGCAAGAGCATAAAATCTTTCAAAATAAGGTTTTATTGCTTTCCGGTGAATTTAATCTGGAATTTCTATCACTAGAATTGAAGAAATTCGAACGACAGTTGCTCGTGTTTCGCGCTTCGACCAGCAGGTGTCGCACGCTTAATTTTGTATTCCCGCATGCACACGGAGAGATTCGGAAACTCTCGTGTCAGTGCAGTCGTCGCTGTCGGTCGATAGACAGTGGAAACGCGGAACTCGGAGCGTTTCTCACAGTCAAGACCGTAGTCTCCCTCTCTCTCTTTCTCTCGCTGTCTCTCTCTGTTGGTCGTATTGAAACAAAAGGGAACGCGGACCACGGTGGTTAGAGGTGCTATTTCCACGATCCGCGAGCCCCACCGTGTTTCTTTCTCTCTCCCACTCTATCTCTCTTCCTCTCATTCCGTGGCTCTCCTGGTATACATATCCCCATCTACTTCGATATTTCGAGTTCCCCTTGTGGTGAGACGACAACTCGTGTGTGAAAGAAAAACGTATACTTGTATTTTTTGTTTTTTTCTTTCCTCGTTCCGCGAGAACGTGCGATAGAGAGATTGTGCGTGTGCCTTGAGGGCAACGGGAGTGCCACTATATATCGTCTCCTCGGGGCGGTTCTGTCGTACGTTCGTTCGTTCCTCGGACGCGGAAATAAAGTGAGTCTGGTTAGAGTCCGCCCCGTGGCCAGAGAGACCAGAAAGAGAGCGAGAGAGAGAGAGAGAGAAAGACTCGAAGTCGTGGAGATTCCAGAGAGACGTGCTTACTCTCTCTGTGTACGTGCGTACATGTGTTTCTCTCCATCTGTACAACGATTGAGATAATGTAACAGAAGCACTCATATTTTGTGGACTCTCGTCTGTGAATCGTTCAAAACGGTCGTTTGCTCGTGTACACAAAGTGCACGCGAGAGAGAGAGAGAGAGAAAGAAAGAAAGATAGTTTGTGTGTGAACAAAACGACGAGAGGGAATAACCGGGCGAACCGGCAGAGCATCGTTGGCAATCAAACACAGCAGGAAGATCTTTGACTCGGGACCAACGACATAGAGCACGCGAACGAAAGAGCGAGACCAACGATAGAAGAAATTTCTTGAGTTCTCTTGGTCGAGCAGTGCTCTGTCGTCGCGATCCGTATACACACGGACCCATACACACAGTGACACGTTCAACGGTGAAATCGACGATCCTATCAGGCATATCGTGTGGCATACGAGAAATTCGTCTTTTTTTTTTTCTCTCTCTGTCTCTCTGTCTCTCTCTCTCTCTCTCGTCGCACAAACATGCCAAACCCAGCGCCCTACGCCCTGCCGAAGATGCGCATCCTTCACGCTCCGACATATACGATCGCCGAGAAAGTCGTTAGACTGTCGTGATTCGAGGGATCGTGAGATTAACCAAAAAAAAATCTTTCAACTTGTCAACTCCCCGTTGACGGTCAACAAAAAAAACACGAGTGGAACAACCCGCATCGCTTAATTGCTGGAAAGTATCGAGAAAATTGGACGAAATCGGCGAAATAAGAGGAAGAAAAAGATTGTACGAAGATTGTACGGTGGGAATAATTTGCGTTTGGTTAATACGTAGCTGTGGCTATGGTCGTAGCCAGTGGCATTCGGGTACGTAATGCTGGTTCGAATCAGAACCAGAACGAGACAAACAATCTGAACTCCAGTGTCGAGGGCGAGAAGAACAAGATGACAGCAAAGGCTATATTGATATGTCGCGACAATTCGCACGCTTTTCAAGAGCGTACCCTCAATCTCGAGCAACCTGTGAAGATCGGACGTTTGGTAGCGAGAGTAAGAGCCGCTTCGAACAATGCTATTTTCGATTGCAAGGTGTTATCGAGAAATCATGCTCTTCTGTGGTACAGCGCAGGAAAGTTTTATCTTCAAGACACAAGAAGTAGCAACGGTACGTTTGTGAATAATCAACGACTGAGCGCTACAGGATTAGAATCCACACCTCGAGAAGTATGCTCGGGGGACATAGTACAATTCGGGGTGGATGTCATGGAGAGCACAAAGAAGGTTACACATGGCTGTATCGTGGCAACCCTGAAACTCTATCTGCCGGACGGAAGAGAGGCCAAGGCGAGTCATGCTATGTCAGTAGCCAGTATCGCTGGAGATTTTTCCCTCGAGGATCTTTACAAGCTCAACGAATATGTACAAGAGGCGAGCAGAAGGGAAAAGGTATTGCAAGGTAAACTGTCGCATCTTCAGAAAATCGTTGACAATACAAGGAAGGCAATGGATCAATCGTGGAAAGCGTTGATCGACGAGGATCGTTTATTGGCACGGGTGAAAACCGTGGAGAGTCAGTTGGTAGCCTGTTCGAAGAATTTGACCGAGGACAAGATAAGAAACGAGCTTGTCAGACTCGAGGAGGAAAAGGCGCAGTATCAGATAGCAGCGAAGGAGGCATTACAGAAGATACATCAGGAGAAGCTGGAAGTGACGCAAAAGCTGGCGCAGCTGGAGAGTCGTTTGAACGAGACCGAGGAGGAATGTCAGAGTCTGCACAATGTATCGAAACACGCGCAAATGGAACTTCAGGAGCTCGCCGCCAAGTACACGATAGCGCAGAAAAATTTACAATCGTTGGAGAACGAGCTGGTGGCGAAAGAGGGTACCTCGTTCGAAATTGTAAAATGGGCGATGCAGGAGAAGAAAGATTTGCTCAAGAAGGTCGAGGAGCAAGCCAAGGTCGAGCGTTTTCTTCAAGCCAGATTGCGAAATTGTTGGCTCGAGGATCCCTTCAATATACCGAAGCACATTACAGCGATGAGAAATTATATGCAAACTCTCATCGATATGAATCCAAAATTAATGACGGAAACGGACGTCGTTACGAAGGACGGTATGAATCCGATCGAGGCTATAAACGCGATACTGAACAAACTCGATACGATGCTCGCCGAGATACACAACGACACCGAAGTCATCACCGACACCAATATATCCAACAGCAGTCTCGATGAGAATCAGCTCAAGGCTCCAGAAATCGATTCGAATCAGATGATAATGACGAATCCCGAGGAGCGACCCCACGACAAGAACGAGCTCGACGATTCGCCCAATAAGCGCGAAAATTCCACGGACTACATCGTAAAACCTACGGTAGCGTCGAACGCGCCACGTGGTCGTCGACAGGTAAGAAGTACGAACGCGTTCACGAGACGTACTTTGGTGAACGGTGGCGGAACGAATATGGACGATAGCGGAAGGAATTTGGAAGACGCAGCCGAGGCGGACGACACGACGGACACGTTCGACGATACTCGCAGCCTGATCAACGGCGAGCCGTGCCACGATTACGACGAGGAAGCGGGCGAAAAGTCGGTCATCGAGATAAAACAGATCACAGAGAACGACGCGGAGCCCGAGGAAACGTCTCGGCCATCCCGCGAGACCGGACAGCAGAAGCTCGAGGTCAGATTCGCCAGCGGTACCAACGGCAAGGATCTCGAGGAGGTCCATTATTCTTACAGGCACAATTACAGGCTCGAGGAAGAATTCGCGGATGTCGCGACCGCGGCGGCCGACGACGACTCTTCCGATTCCATCGAATCTCAGAACGAATCTCTCGCCTCGTCGATAACGTCCCCGGATCGTTGCGAAAAAGACGACGAGGACATCGAAAAGCCCGAGAATCTCGATCTCGACACGGAGTGCGACGAGGGCGAACATCTCGATTACGTCAAGACCCTCAAGCCATTGTCGTCGAGCAACGCTAATCAGCCTTGTCCCGATGCGAGAGAATACATACTGCGCGCTCTCATAAGCTCTCTGGAATCGTTGCACGGCGAGGACGATCTCGAGGCACAACAGGTGGTGAAGCGCGAGCTCGATCACCTTCGCGACTGGCTTCTTCAAGAAACCAGTGAGAATATCGTCAACAAACTCAAAGAACTTTATTATCGTGCGAAAAACGAGAATCAACGGATACAGGAGGTCAACGAGGAGCTCGTCATACTCAAGGAGAAGTACAACGTTCTTACCGAGGAGAAGACGGAAATATTGAAACAGTACAAGACACTAAAAGTTCAATGCGGAGATCTTTTGAACACCTCGTACAGCGTACCGATACAATATGTCGCCCCAATTGCCGTTGTACTCGTCTGGATGTTGCTCGAAAAGATGTTCTAATGGTTTTTCAATCGTGTACATAGATCACTCACAAACAATCGTAAACGCGCTCATTTTTCTCAACAAACAATTCGCTCTTTTTTCCTTGTTTCATATCTCTTGTCGTTTTCCTTTTAATTTTATGTTTACAAAAAATGTTTTTTAAATATCTTCTAGAGACACGTTTTTTTTTTTTTAGAGAAAGAATACAATCCCCGTGCCTAATATCGAACTGATCAGGCCCGCGCGCATCGAAGATTGTGCGAATCGTCGCGTCTTCGTGGCCAACGTTCGTTAAAGTGCCTTTTTTCAGTTTCCTTTTCTCTCGTTTGTGTTTCATTTTGTCTTTATTTTCTTTTTTTAATTTCGTTACAATGGAACATATGCACACCTATTTATATATATATGTGTCCAATTTATAAAAATGATACGCCAAGATGAATCGCGGAGCGAGTCGATCGTTGTTGTAGCTCGTGTTGTCGAGGCGGGGGCGGCCCAAAAACATAAAAACAACAAAAAGATAACAAGAAAAAGAAAAACGACGGATATCCGAAAGACGGCGGGCGCGAAAGTGTACAGAGTTGTTGTCACGTGCGCAAGTAAGAAAACGCAGAAACGACATGCAAGAACAAAAAACGAAGGAAAACACACGTGGAATCAGACGGACTCTTGTAGCGATTAAACAATAATAACGAACGAGCGTGGATATAAATTTCAATTCAATGTTTTTTTTTTTTTTCAACCTGTTTTTTTTCATTTCGTTAAACGAAGCATAGACAATACCACGACAAATGTTCAATACGCTGCCAATTTCGATATCATATCTTCTTCGGACATACGACGTACTTCTTCCTCATTATTGAAAAAAAAAAAGAAAATAACAAAAAAGAAAAAAAACCCAAAAGAAATGAAAGAAAAAAAAACTAATGTAAACAAACCATGCACGCCCTACCGTATCCGTTCGTTGTATGATTATTTATAATATAAATATATATATATATATAAATATAAATATAATTGATAAAATTACGAATAAAAAAATGCGATCGACACCCGTTGCTTGTGTATAATACCGGACTTTTGAAAAGCATCGGTTTATTGCAGCGAGTATTATAAACGAATAATAATGATGCTAATACGTGCGAGAACGATCGGATTTCACACATCGTCGAATCCCGATTGTTTTCTCATGTTTGCGCGCAGTAAATTTTCTAAGAGATTGTGAAAAAGAAAAAAAAACGTTAAGGAGCGAAAGACAGCAGGAGAGGAAGATAGAGATGAACGTATTTTGTTTTTTGTTTTTCTTTTTTTTTTTCGTTTCTTTTTCTATTTACAATTACAAAACTTTTTCTATGAATTCGTATTTATCCTTAAAAGCGCTATTTAAAACGATACAAATTAACGAAGCACCAATTATCACGATCTTGCTCGACTGGAAATGTTAACAGCCACCGTTTTTTGGATTATCATTAGGCCACACGCATGTACAGAAAGGAATTTGAAAGCATGCACACTCGTATACATTGTTCAAGTCTAAAATCGTCGACGAGGCTTTCGTCACTTCTTTTAATCACGTGAAACGATTAAAAAACAACATGAATTCTAAAATAACGGATAGTTAATTAAATAAACGGAAAAACGAGCACACACACATGTACACATTAACATGCACACACACACAGGCAAGCACACTCGCGTACGTACACAGCAGACAGAACCAGGCCATTCGCGCATAACGATACGGCCTAGTACTATACGTTTCCGTACGGTTTTTCTATCTTCTTTTTTATACAAAAATACGAATTAAAATTTACGGTATTTTCTTATTATCGATTATCTCGGTTCCGTAGAGTGCCATTTCGCGGAGTCGATCGAACGACGATCCGACTTTGCCCGTGAAAAAAAAAAAAAACCAAGTAGTGTGCGACGAAAACGCGTAGGAACGTTATCGAGGTTTTGAGAGAAGGACGAACGAAATTTATGTATCCACCGGATTGTGAAAACAAGAAATAATGAGTTTATATATAAAGAAAAAAAAACACGTGAATGGGAGATAAAACCTCAATTTTCCAAAAAGTTACAAAATATCCAGCTTGCTGTACATTCGGGGCTGACTTCTTGGAAGATCAAAGCAATATATTGATTGTAGCCGACAAAAGAAAAAAAAACCAAGCTTGTACATAATATTGTTAATATAATCTTACTACCCGTGTAACAGTCATTATAAAAGAACAACAACAAAAAAAGAAATAAAATTAACTTAATTAAAAAGCGCAATGCTCGATACTTTTGACCCCCGGTGAAACGTCGAGTGCGAGAAGAACGTAAAATGAATGGTCGTTATCGCGTGGCACAAATCCGCATTAAAATTGTTGATGCAACGTGTTGGTTGAGAGAGAGAGAGAGAGAGAGAGAACTCTGACTTTTGTCAGATATATGTACGTGTGCAACTCGCGCGGCCTTGGCAATGTGCCACCTAATAAGAGGCTGATTCAACGATTTTCATTGCACATCGTCACTACTACGTTTCTCGAATCTTCGTCTATATGACAATCGCAAAACTCGAATGAACGCTTGTACGTTGCTGCGAGGAAAGTTCTCTCGAGTCATCCGCAACCGAACGGATCACACCATCGAACGTCATGATTGAAAAAAAAATAATCTGTTTACGACGAAATATCTCACGTTTCCGATCCCATCATTGTTCAACGTATTTTGTTTTTCGAATCAAGAATTTCAATTAGATATCGAACGAAACTAGAGACGAGTTTAAGTTGGAGCGATTTACAGTTATCGAATCACAAGTAGCTCTAGAAAAATATAAATCATAGGTCAGTAGGTAACACTTGTTACTTTCATTATGTAATTATGGATCGTTGCATTTGTTGAAACATGCACTTACGGTTTTCATTTTCATTGCAGGTCTCGTCGGATCCCGTCGTGGAACGGAGAGCGAGGAAGGGAGAGCTGTCGATAACGTCGAGCGTGCAAATAAGATGTCTCGATGAAGAGAAAATCGGAGGAGGCAACGACAAAGAGCCGGGCTTCCAGGATGGCCGGTGGCTCGAACGCGAATTGCGATTCCCCCCCTGGCAGAGTCTGTCGTGATTTTTTGCGCAATGTTTGTCATCGTGGCAAACGATGCAAGTATCTTCATGAACGTTCCGAGGACGATAACGTCGAGGAATACACGTTCTGCCATGATTATCAAAACGGCAAATGCCACTGGCCCGGTTGCAAATTTCTTCACGCGACCGAGAGCGAGGAGCAGCATTTTCGCACAACCGGCGAATTGCCGGCCCACGTCGTCAGTCGTTTGAAAAATAACGCCGACAAGCTGGAATATCCGATTTGCAAAGATTTCGTCAAGGGCAGCTGCCAGAGAGAGAAATGCAAATTTCGCCATTACAAGAAGGAAGAGCCACCGATAAATGTTCCAGCACCGGCGCATCTAGCGCCCCCGAGGCCACAGCATATTGTAAACGGAGCGAGCAACGGAGAGAACCACAGATACGAGGAGGAAAGGAAGTGAGTCCTAATCGCGTTGGGTTATTTCTCGTTTATTACTCATCGAATAACATCAGCCATTGTGGCTGTACGGCGAAAACATCATTATAATATCGTGAAAACGTCGAGAGACGTTGCAGCGACGACCAAGTCGCAGTATTTTTTTTTAATATCGCAGACGATATTTGTATCTATATTTAATTAACTTTTATTATTTCTACAATCTTATCGCATTTCCACCGCTATCTTTTATCCCACGGGTCTTATCTCTCGAAACGGTGATTACTACGCGAACTTTTCAAGACCGAAGATGCTATTACTTGTCCGCAAATAGACAATCCACTTACGCAACAACCTTCCGCTCTCCGACATAATGAGCGGTTTCTATGGTTATGACGTGTACAAACATATCTTATATTTGCGTGAATTTGCGTTACCTAAAGCATAACGAAACTTTTCGTTATGCACCGTTTCTTTTCTTCTCTGTTGCCTCGATAACTCCCGTTCTCGTCTTGTAACCATTATATACAGGCGTGCCTCGAGCTTTTCACGTATTCCTACGCTAAAACGAATGCATACGCAAATTGCGGGATTATTGATCCGCGTGTTATTTTTGTCCTCCGTCAGCTTTCACTGGCAACTGGAAGATCAGCATCCTCTCGTGGTGAGCAATGGTTACAATGCTTCGCCTCATCCGGGTGAAATACTCGGTCCACCCGAGCCAAAGCGTCGTATAATCTCCGGCGAAACTATTCTACACTTTGACACGTCGCAGCTTCTCGGCCAGCACACGGCGCAGCAGATAACTCCAGGATACTATTATCCCGTTATAGCTAGAAACGAGGCAAGGGCGATTGTTCTCGAGGATGAAAACTCGTTGCTGAGAAAAAAGATTGAAGAATTGAAGAAACAGGTGAGTTTCGTGACATCATTCTCTCCACTCTAAATACTCTGGTCTTTGTCACGTTCGAAGCGATAAATGTGTTATTTATGTCTTGTTTTGTTTTGTTGTTCGTTTACAGGTAAGCGATTTGACTGCAACAAATGAATTTCTACTTGATCAAAACGCCCAATTGCGTATGTCGGGGAAACGTACAACGAACGTAACAGCGGTGACCGTGCCCGCTGTGACGATCACCAATACGGTGCCACCGTCACAAGCACCGACACCTCAGCAAATGGTCAACGCTGCTGTTGCTGCAGGAACGTTGCGGACGGTAACGGCGAGCGTTGCTACCGTACCTGTTAGTATCGCGACTGTCACCCCTGTCTCGATAGCCGCTGTATCAATGGCACCCGTCTCGATAGCACCGCCGATAGTCACAATGGCGCAGCAGACAATAACCATGAGTGGCTCTGGTCCGCAACCGACCAACCAGCAGCTTGGTAATCAAGGAAATTCCCAGCAGACGGCAAGCTTACCAATCTCAATATCGGGCCCCACAGCTTCCATGGTCTCGTATCCAATTATGACTCAAGAGCTCAGGCCAGTTCTTCAATAATATACGTACAGTTCTGCGCGGGAAATGTACGAGCGACGAGGGACGAAATTTCCTTGCCGGGAGCAAGAAAATCTCGCGTGTTAGAACAAACAATTGCCACGAGTACCTTAAACGGTGATGATCAACGGAGATCGACGAAGCGGGGTATCCTTCGTTGTGACAAGCAATATTTTCCGTATCCGAGATGCGATCGAGCAACCGAGTGCCTACGTGCAACTTAACCGCGCCACGCTCGTACGGAAAATCACCGAGTGTACGCTCGACAAGATCGAACCAAACTGTTCATTTACTCTTTTTACAAGTTTCCTCGCCAAAAATATGCAGTCACATGTGTATGGATGTTTGTTTAGTCCCGTGATCAGTGAGAAAGAGTCTCCTGTCATTGTGAACAATGTCGTTGAATACCGCAAGATGAACAATTTTATTCGTTTGAACGAAACGGAAATAAGTATAGATAATGTTATCGGCGTAATGAAAAAAACGTACGTTATTGTTAAGTGGTGTGGACGTTCGAGGTATTGCATACTTAGGTCTACACTGTAAGTACAAACATGAAAGAAAGAAAAAAAAACACACACACACACACACACACACACAGAATTTGTATACTAGATGAGGGAACTTTCGGGAAGCTGGGACGGGCTTTTTGTACGTGAATCGTGCACACGGCCACTGTAAATAGTATATATTCAGTGCTGACCGCCCAAAATCCATTTCTTCTTTTCGTATAGAGAGAATTTATATAATTCCATTAACGATAGATAATTTAACTATTCTTATACCATATAGTGATATTTCCAAAATGTAGAGTTCCCGATTTTGGGTACCTTGGGCAAAATGGCCGATTTCGTTAGAACGAAGGAGGAATGAAAGTGTCGAGGTTCGTCGGTCTGAGCGTTTCTGAACTAATTCGCGGTTATGCCGGAAGTACGATAGAACTTCGACTTTCGTATTTTATAATAATTCATCATTTGCGAAAAGGTAGATGTAGGTATTAAGTACTGAATACATACGCGTCGGGTTTCAATGAAATTTGTGAGTGTTCGTAGAAACTAAAAATATCCTCGAAACATAAGAAAGGCAGGAGAGGAAAAAAACACCAAAATCGAGTCGTAAGTTACCCCTTTTATTCATTATCCTGACATCTTCCTCTCGGATTTTTTTACATTGTACCTTTACAAGAATAGCGTTCAATACCTTAACTGAAAAAAGTAACGCAGAGAGAACAAAGGTAAATACGGGAGAAATGCATAAGTTTCATGTCGAGGTAAAACCGTGATTATAAAATTTCTTTTTGGAACTTTGCATTCGCGGTACAAACTGATAATTGTACTCGGTTTATTCGTTTCTCTGGGCACTCGCCGATAACCGGCTATTCACCTTGCTTTTATATAATCATCTTGTAAAATTCAAATCTTGTACACGAAATGATTTCGTTCGGTAACGTCTTCTTGACTATAACGATTTCGCGGTTTTGACCAGTGCGCGTTTATTCGCGCTTTGTAACGTTACGTGAATACAAACGTTTTTCGCTCCCTGAACCACGCGATAAACACCTTTCACCGAATAAACCCAAGCGAATGACTTCTGTTTCATTACGGACGTAGACCAATGAAATCTTGAGATTCTTCTAAATGACGTTGTTATTGGACATTTAGGAAGGTTCGAAGCCATCTCTACTATGACACGGCTAGAACGGATTTGGTGGATCTATTTTTCATCCAGTATGCACCAGCAATTAAAACCGTGCAGCAAAAACCGAGCAAGAAACGCAGTCGCCAGTGATGCTTCGAGCATCTCAGTACGTTTATTACTTTGATCGTTTGTTCCCTGGTATCTTTTTCTGTGCTAGAATTTTCAATAACGAAATTCGCCATATCAGCTTTTTTGTCCAGGGGCATTTGTGCGCCGATTCTCAGCTTAGCTTTCGCCTCCGTGAAACCGGAGCGTTCCATGAGACGTTGGAGTTGAAGATCTTCCTCGCTGCAATCAAAGAATGTTTCGTTTTAAAAAATTGTCCATCATTATGCGAGTCTAGAGAACGCTCGATGCTCACCAAGTGACTACGATTATTTTGTGCAGGTAACTCAGCATATTTCCGGTTTCGAAGAGCAATGGTAAGTCCATTACTATGAAGGGATGGCCTTGAAGAAAATATTTGAGCGCCTGCCAGCACATTCCTCTGTATATATCGGGATGCGTAATGGCATTCAATTTTTTCCTCTTTTCTATATCGTTGAATATCAAATCCCCGAGTTTCGTTCTGTCGAGATGACCATCCTCCTGGAAAACACCTTCGCCAAATTCTTTTCGTATCTTTTGCCAGGCTGATTTTCCAGGTTCCACGACTGAAAAATAAATAATTTTTTCGTTCATTCGACGCGCCCAAATTGAAGAATCGAGTGGTGCCACCACGCGCGAACGGATGTAACGAATCTGCGGCGAACGAGAAAAAGTGAAGACGAACGTCGAACATCTCGCTTTTCCTCGTATAACCCAGCTCTGTATTGCCGGCTCAAGCCACCAGGGTTCGTCAGCGTCGCAAAGTACACTACAGGCTTAAAGCTTATAATCGATTCTCAAAAAAGCAAAGAATAAATACACTTCGGTGGGTTTATGGAATTTAATCACGTAGGAAATTTCGTGGTGCCATATAAGAATAAAAAATTCATTAATTATATTTGGTATTCTGACCTTGGCGTGCTATAGTATCAGCGTCAATCACTGGTATACCGTGTTCACGAAATATTGCTGCGACACTGCTTTTACCAGTGGCAATGCCACCGGTCAATCCTACGATGAACATATTTTCATAAGCCGAACACTAATGTCCCCGAGCGAGTTTTGAAAAAAAATTGACGTGTCAGGTGTCCACCACACTCTTCATGTTCCAACACTCGAATATATATAACTCTATTTTATAGCGGTCGGGAAACTTCAGCTCGTTAATTTTCAACACGGAGACGATAACGACGAAGAGAGTTAGCTCAATGACTTCGTTCGACCGGTCTGAACTTGGCCGATTGACAATGGCTATTGAAATTTAAATCAAATTTCGTTGATAATTCGCGCGTCATTGTTGAAATAATTAAAAAGGATTGGAGAAGACGTATATTTTACTCGAATAAAATTCACACGTGACTTGGTATTTTGGCAAGCCTACCTAAGAGCATGGGGTATCTTGGTGGGGTAATATGGAACAGGACAAATCTACGAGGGGTAATACGGCTCATCGAATCTCAAAGAATCCCAATATTATTTTTTTTGTCCGATAGATCAATAATTTTTTAGAGAATTGGATTATAATCTTTCTTATCACCTAATTTCCTTTCACTTTTTAACTTATTGTTGGTAAAAAAAACCGTGATACAATTGTTTTCGAGAAACTTTATTTTTTTAATCTGGGATAATTATCGAGGAATTGACGGAGAGAAAAAAAATATAAATTCAACCCCTGAAGGGTGTAGTCCACTTCGAGCAAAATTTATTTGTAAAAGCAAACGTGCTATATTAAAAATGTGAGATTTTATCCATTTGCATTTATCGAGTTAGTGATCGATGCATCGATAATATGATTATGAGTCAAGCGAGAGTTTGTTGAATCCTTGGACGATCTCTTGGGCCATCGATTATCGGATGAAATGAATGTGATGAAAAATTCCAGACGTTGACATCTCGTTGCGATTTTTAATCGGTTTTTCTTCAAGCCTCGACCTCGTCGTGGCTCACTCTCTTCTCATCACCCTTCAGAGACCAGTCAGGTTTTTTCTGCAAATCAAATTATGTTTTAGTGGATTTTTTTCAATATTTTTTTTTTTTTGGTTGACACGACACGTACACATCATCGAACGGGGGTCTAAATAAACAATCAGGGTGCTGGTCCGGCTATTTGCGGGTATTACAACAAATATTCGCGAGGGAGCTTGAGAAAAAAGAAAAGTAAAAGATATTAGGAAAAGAGTGTTTTATTTTTAGTAAAGCAGAACTAATGAAGAAGGAAGTCAGGGTTAGCAGACAGAAAGCAATTCTTACCTCGTTAGATCAGTTTTTCTCGCAGCGTTATTTCAGTTCGAAAGTCACGGGACTTTCTCACTGTCGCGCGGTTTACGATTGCTCGAAGAGAAGAAGAAAAAAAAAGAAAAAGAAAAGGAAAAATCGGTCTCGAAAAACCATAGGAATACATGAAGAGATAAATACAGTAACGGTTAGGCTATAAAACGTTTGACGGAAGAAATATTTAGAGAAGTTGTTGGTTACGAGAGTCGAAGAATATTTACAGTAGAAACAACGTCGTAAGTTACACAAGCTCTTTTTACGAACGCGAACGCGTTGAAACAAAATGTATGGTGAGAATAGGAAAAATAATTTTTAAATAGAAAAACAGAACGGAAAGGAATTAAAAATCGTCGGCTTTGCCCAGTTCGAATCGTTGAATTCACGTCCGGTCTGTAATTCTTCCGTGAGAAAGTGGATAACGATGAGATAAAACGATGAAATCGAAACAAAAACAAAATAGGAAAAATAAAAATAACAACCGATATTATACGCGTTTAAGAAAAATCGAGACAAAATCGTTTCAAAATATTTTTGTATTTTAGGGTATCGTCGGCTAATTCGTCGTCGTAGATTATTACTTCTTCGTCTGCCACTGCGCTTTCTCGGATTTCTTCGGCTGTACCGACAAGAATTGTCGAATGAATCGCAATGATCGCAATTTTTAGGAATCAAAATTGTGCGTGAAAAGAGTTTGTTTTTTTTTTACACGCGTGTAATTCGAGCGGTTTTCTTACCTCCTTATCCTCCTCCTCGAGGGTGAATTCCTTCTTCTTCACCTGTTTCAGTTGGTTACGGAAGTTGAATTCCGCCGCCTTCTTCTGAAGCTTGGCGAATTTGCTCTCGTATTTCGAGACCTTTTTCAGGGTTGGCTTCATGCTGAGAAAAAAAATCGATTGAATATGAAAAATCGATGAAAATTTCGTTGTCCAACGGCAGAAGTTGTGATTTAAGCGTCGACTACTTACAATTTACCTCGGAGGTCGTTGACCTGTCCGTTCAGATCGGAAATCTGCGAAAAAAGCGAGATAATTGAGAAAAAATCGAAAAAAAAAAGAAGAATTATCGATCGATAAAAATTGGATCGATCGATATCGATGTCGGTAAGAATTAGCCCGGCTAAAATTAGCTCGCGATATTCGCGATTTAAGCGATATACGCAAATAACATAGAGGCAGTTCGTCACTCGCGGTACAAGCTGTTACAACGAGAGAAAAAAAAGAAAAAATCAAAACGTTAGAAGATCATTTTTTCCAGCGAAGAGAGTTAAAACGCCCACACGTTTCCCGCTGCTGAAAGAACGCGTTAATAATTAGCGAATCGATACGACCCACGAGTTTCCGAGTCGATCCAACGTCGAATTTCAAATTTAAAAAAACTTCAAGATAATGTTGTCGCGACGTTGGATTTTCACTCGGGACGCGTAAAGTCGAATTTCGAATGAAACAAACGGAAGAAATAGAAAGAGACAGAGAGGAGAGAGACAGATAGAGAAAGAGAGAGAGAGAGAGAGAAAGAGAGAGATGTAAAAAAGGCGACAGCGAGAGTGAGTGTGTGAATATCGATCGCCAAGAAAATTAAATATTTTATTTTCGTTCAATTTAGCTGTAAAAAATGAAACAAAAGTAAATAAATAAATTGTAAAAAAAATCAAATAAATCGGATGCAAAGCACGTTATGGCGAGTGTGAGTTAAATTGCGCGTAATTGACGAATATCATTTTTTGCAAAAATCCCGTTGGATAAGTTCGACGCATGAAAAATCGAGATCCTTCGTTTCGTGATATTAAATGTACCTCGTAGTCCTTCTTCTTAACGATATATTCGATGTCGAATTTTTGATCCTCCAACGCAATGATCCTAGTGTGGTACTCGCGCAGGACGCGCTTGATAGTATCTGCGTGTTTTTGTCATTACGTGTTCATGAGTTTCGAGTAAATAAAATTCGGCATTTTTGTACCGACGTGTTTACGTAAAATAAGATTTGAGAAAAAAAAAAACAAAATTGAATAATAATAATGAAGAACGACGAATCGTGATTTCTGTCGAAGATCAAAGATTTATTTGAACGATTAAAGATTTACCTTCGTTCGCATCGTCGACAACTCTTGCCTTGCCGCAACGCTGTTCGATTATGCGCCTTCTCTCGGCCGCTTTTCTTTCCTGCTCTTTTTTCAATTCCTCGGCAGCTTTTTTACGCAACAGCAACTGTTTCGCGTTTGATCGAAAAATTGTATCAGGACGTTTTTTTTTTTTGTTATATTTTCGTCACAGTACTTTTCGTTCGTACTTTTTGGGAAACAAATTGAAAAATTCTTACCCTGAGCTTCTTCTTTCTCTCCGGGGTCATGAAACCCTTCTTCGCCTTTTTGGCCTTGGATGCCTCCTCGAGGCGGGCACGAACTTCGGCCCTTTTCCTGTCGGTCTCCGCCTGCTTCCTCTTCTTTTCCTACATTTTCGACGCGTTTTTCGAAAAACTCAAAAATTAGCTCGAAAGAAGAGACGACAATTATCTCGAGAGAGGAAAAAAATAAGAAAAAAAACAATTATCTCGAGACAAAAAGAAGAAGAAGAAGAAGAAGAAGAAGAAGAAGAAGAAAAGAAAAGATTTGAGAAGAAACGACTGCCGGAAACGTAAAATTCTCGGTCAGCGATTCACAAAATAGGTAAAACGAATTCACAAAATTTGACGTTTCTTTCAAAAGCATGCAAATGAAAAATCGAGTAAGATCTCTGTTAAATAAAGACTTTTTTATTTGTACAAATCCAATTGTACAAAATCTTACGTACATCCTCGATGCGTTTTCTCTGTAAAGTTGGAAAAACAGAAAGAAAAAACAATTTTTTAAAAATGTATCGAGACGTCCTCAGTCTGCCTGCGTATGCATAATATACACATCACCCAAGATATATTTATATATATATATATATTTCGCTTGGTATGAAAAATGGATCGTTGCGCAATTTTCACTGTCAGCGTTTATGTCGCGCTTCGGTCATAAGTAATAGCTCGTAGATACGAAGGCGTCAACGAGTTTTCGTATAATATGTAAGAGCGTTATATCGTTGGCAACACTTCAAGCCAAGCAACGGATTTAACGCTTTTGATGCTTTAACGAAAAACAAGGAAAGAGCTTGATACCGTTATAGCACACCAGCCGACTGAATCATGACGGTTCGTGGTGGAGAAGGGGAGAGAAGAATAGCAAGAGAGGCAGGGGGTTTGCAAGCTATGTATTTTCGAGCTTAATAATAAATCTGGAGAAGCTGAGAAACAGCGAGAAAGAAGAATTGAGAGAATGAAGAATATTTATATAAAAAAAAAAACAGAAATAAGGTGAGAAAATAAAATCGAGACTTTTGGGGCTCGAAAAGGTGAGCCAGGGTCCCCCAAGACGGTCAAACGCCCCGACGTTTCGATGTTACAATCGCGCGTGGGCGAACATTCTAAATCCGTCGTGAAAACGCCTACAATGCGAGCTGACCATATTTTTGATTCGCGACCGAAACTCGACAGATTTTCATTTTTTTTTAAACGTTCATTCGTACGCGTTGTTCCATTGTCGAAGGGCGAGTCGAGCGCATGCAACGTTTAGGGAATACCTCGATGTAACGGTATTAATACTGCGGAGTTGAAAGACGTCCATTATTCCAGGCATTTTACCCCGAACGGTCCGTTTCCCATGAATTGCGTCATCGTCGTATCGGGTTTCCAAAACAGCCGGTGTGAAAATAGAACGAGAAAAGAAACAAAATGAGATTACGAAAATCGACGCATTTTTTGTTGGACGGGAGAGGGAGAAGCGGGAATAAAATTGGAACGGTATTTTTTTTTCGTTTTTTGATTTATCGAGTTTAAAAATAATTGTTTAGTTCGTATTTTACACCCACCTTACGTCGTCGTCGACGGCCATTTTGAAATCGGGGTGCTAAAGCTCCTCTTGCTGGAAATTATATGTTATATCGTGAAAAATCGGTAACGAGACTTGTGGTTCGGCGAATAAACATTTCTGACAATATTTTCAATTGTTTTCGAAAATTCACGACTTATTAATAAAAAGAACAATCCTACAAATTCGCACAATTGTTTTCACAATCGTGACTCGCACGTTTTTTCACGATTGTGGATTATCAAAGAATTTTAAACGATCGCCGAAATAGCGATTGGTTTCCAACGACTGACAGGCATGAGCACTATAAAATATAAAAGAAAGACACTCGAAATATAGACATTTTTCAGTCATTAAAACGATCGTAAAAAAATGTTTATTCGCCGAGTTTTTGACTCGAACTTCGAAGATTCTTGGGAAACAAAAAATCGGTAAATCGGCAATCACCCGATCGAACTACGACACGTCACTGATATATTTAAGATTCGAAAATGATAACGAGTCAGTGATAACAATTGCTCGCTTATCGGGAAGAAAAAAAAAGTTGAAAATCGTTTTATCACAGATTAATCGATCGAAGTTTGCCCGATCGATCGATTTCGCTCGTACCAATTACCGAAATAGCGGACCGAGTTATCGGTTATGAACGATACGATCGTTGACGACTCGTGGAAACACTTACTTGGGATAATGCGTAAGGAAGGAACACGAGGGCTGCCGCTTGTCGAACGGTTCCTCGGTGGCTGACTATTTCTTCGGGATAACTCGTACCGCGATCTCTCCTCTTCATTCGCCTCGAGGGAACGTTGCTATAAGCCGCGAGGGGCAAGAAAAGCCGCGCAGAAGGACTTGATTGGCTGGAACGGTTTTAGGCGAGAGCGGGCTTTACTCGCGTTCGTACTAAAATTAGTACGAAACTGAAAACCGAGCCGACCCTAAAGCACTTTCCCACTCTCCGTCTCTCTCTCTTTCTCTCTCATTCTTCAACGACAACTCTTCCCTCTCTCTCTCTCTCGACGATGTTCTCTCCTTTTCCATTTTGCACTTCATAAACAATTGTTTCATTCTCGTCTCCGACTTTGAAATGCAACCGACACTTTTTTTAGCCCTGAAGCGATCTCTAAAAAAATGATCGGAAATTTGCTTCAATATCGATCGTGACGATTTTATTTAAATCACGTTGATTTTTTTTCTGAATTCTCATAGTGGATAAGGTCTATCTACTGCTGTTTTTTTCCACTTATTATTAATCTTCGGCTGTAATTAGAAAAAAAAAAGAAAAAATGTGTTTTTGTTTTTTTGCCGATTGCCCGAAACCCGATATCAAAAACTTTCTCGAAATACGTGAATATGGGCCGCGTTTGTGTGTCGGATGAAATCTAAAAATAATTCAAAGTATAAAGCCAGTCTGTGTCCCGGCTTTTTCCGCCTCCGCGCGTCACGTCTACGGACGAAGCGCGAGTTGCGAGGTGTGACTTCGCGGGGCTTCGCGCCCGCTCGCGATACAGTCCGTTCTCGTTATACGTATGCATCGAGAGAACTAAAATTCGAATTAAAAATATTCATTCGATGGCCAATCAGGCTCATTTTCCCGAAACAAACGTAAAAATAACCGAGAAATATCGTTCTTGTTCCGAAACAACATTATTCAAATTTCAACGTTTCAAGACAAATCCATTTTTGCCATCTTCGGCAAAACTACCCTGATCGCTCGCGATAGGACTTTTCCCGGTCGGATCGAGAGAACTCCGATTGAAATCGAATTTTCATTTTAAAAAATCGCAAAAATAATATTTCCTTCCCGGATTTTAACGATGCGACAAATTTGCACTTTTTACACCGACAAATTCGTAGCAACAATTTAGCGGCGTATTAGCGTTTCGAGCCAAAACAGCCGGCAAAATTGAGTCAGCTGCGTGTCACAACGATATATATATTTGTGTCATGACAAAACTGACGTTACTATTCTCGTACCGCGAATGCAAAGGCCGAAGAATAGAATCGAAGGTATAGACAATTTTCAACATTTGCGAAATTTAAAACGGCGCAAAAGTGCGCATTAAAGCGTCCTATCGAATGTTAACGCGTAAACGCAAGGTTCGAGGTTTGTCCCTGACAGAAAAAGCAAAAACAAAAACGTTTTTCTCGTAATAATCCTACGCGCATTATAATTTTTTTAAATGTCATAATGCTGAAAATTCGTCGTCTATAAAACCCTAAAAATGAAATCGCGCGCGCGTGATAATTTTCCATCTCGCGTTTATCGCGAATCGTGTATACGTATAAATAAAATTCACGATCCGCTTGTACGCGGGGCTTACGTCGGGAGAAAGCTCCAGCGCAAAATTCACTCGGTTGCCTCGGAGTTGTAAAAATAAAAAAAAACAACTATGAATTATCGCGAGGAATTACACAGCCGCGGTGGGAGAAAAAAGCGCGATTCGTACTCGCGATTCCGGGCACGTTTCGTATCGTTTTTTTCACAATTTCCGCGCTCTTCCGTATAGTGAATTGTAAACACCGACGTTATTTTTTATGCGACGATATTCGCGCGGATAACTCGATATCTTGTTTTATCAGTATAACGCCTTCCCTGTACGAGTCGGTATAAACAAAAAAAAAAAAAACACGAGTTACCGATCGAGTCGTATACAATTTTCTACAGTCGTCGGTTTCCACAATGAACTCTCTCTCCTTCTCTCTTTCACGCGGCTCACGATCAGTTGGAAGTTTCTTACCGACGAAAGCTCGAAGCGAAAGCGCCAAGGTAGCTTACGCCCTCTTTGTTCTCGAACGGGCGAGTCTCGCACTTCCAGTCCCTCTCGGTTCGAATAATGTTCCTTTTTTTTCTTTCTTTCGTCCCTTATCGATCGATGGATCGACGTTCGTTAGGACGCTGCGAATTTTGAAGAAAATATATATGAACGTGGTCTTTGCTCGGAGGATGATTATTCATCGTCCACAGTGAGAAACTTAAATCTGCTTTCTTTCAGTGAGAATTTTCTTTTTTTTCGACGATTAATTTTATTTGCAGAATTTTCGAGCTTTCGAGCTTCGTGTTTGCATCTCCGTTCTTTCGGTTTGCTCGGTCTTATCGTCCTTAACGAGGGAGGGGGATGATTGGGGAAGAGGGGGATGCTGGATGAACGCGTGTTCGTTCTCTCTCGTTTTCTCTCTCTGTCTCTGTTTCCCCTTGCGCTTCTCTCTATGTGCGAACCCGAGCCTGTGTGCGTTTGGTACAGGAATCGGTGGTCGTACGCGCGCGTATCGCCGAGAGATTGTCTCAGCATCCGCGCGCGCTTCGGGGAGTTCAGTCGCCGTTGAGACCGCGACACCGTCGGGCCTCGAGACCCGGCCGCACACGTCCTTCGAAAATACGAAAAGAGAAATACAATATCAAACAAAACAAAAAGAAAACGTCCCTGCGCGCCCTTGCCGCGATAGCCACGAAGTTCCAGCATCGGGTAAATTTTAAATTACAACACGAAAAATAAAAAAAAAACGCACGAGACAAAAAGAGAAATTTTTTATCGCAAGGAAAACGAGAAAATATCGAAAGATTCTCGCCACGACGTTATTTTTGATAAAAGAAAAACGTTATTTTTTTCGCGTTTTTATTTAGAAATACAATCAATTTTTAAAAATTTTTTAGCAAAATATTTCGATTTCGCATCGATTAAAACCGATCTCATAAGAGACCAATCCTCGTTCAGGAACGAAAATATCTTATCGCCTCCCTTCCCCTCTTTGTTCGCACAATTTGCAATTTTATCGAAAGATTTTCGATCGAAATTGAATTAATTTTAAAACGCATTTTCAATTTTTCTCGATACGTCCGTTCGCACTCCAGCACCTCGTCGACTTTTCGTAAATCTTCCACGTCGCATCCACCCTTCGCGATAGGCTGGATTATTAATTTTTCCGCTGAGGAAAAAAAAATTAATAATCACGTCGGTTGATTGATCAAGGCAAAATCCAGTTGGGGCATGGAGCTTTTTTTTCATTCTTTCACCGGGGGTAGGGAGGATGCTTTTCGTGCTCGCTCGTTAAAAGATCGTGTCTGAATGAGTTGGAAATTGTATGCTTACGAACGAAATCAATTAACCCCGAACAAAATTGTTTCACGCCATTTTTGTTATTTATCGATGGTTCATTTTTCCACATCGCTCGCACCTCGCGAAACCGAGCTTTCGCACAGGTGATTTTAATCCTTTCGCGTCAGAAGCCATTAATACGTCGAGTTTGAATTTAAAAAATCGCGTTGAAGCTTCGACGAAAAGCTTGCGAAAATTTTCATCGTTAAACTCAGGGAAATTGTACATGATCGATTCGAGGTTGGTGTGTCGTACGCGAAAGTTTCTTCGCTCTTGGGACAGAATAATACTTTGAACGTGCATCTCGTACAAGTTACGTGATCGATCTGCAACATGTGTGCGTTCAACATGAATATCGTTTTGTTATCGGTAGCGAGAGAAAGAGCGAGAGAGAACGATATGTCTTAGAGTCGCGATGACAATGAGCGCAAACTATAACTTTCCTAATAATTTAGTGATAGCGACCGTGTCAAGTTCTCTGTATTATCGTGACGTACACGAGCGCGTGTTGGAATTCGTCCTCGATAAATTCACATACTTGTAACGAATTTTCAACGCCTATACCTACTCACGTTTCCGCAAACTTTTCATCTTTAACATTCGTCACGTAGCGGTGAGCCGAGAGAACCAGTTAAGGAGATAAAGTGACAAAGTTTTTTTTTTTACCTCAAGGACTTGAAATATCGTTCTTTTTTTTCTTGTCGCATACGACGATCGGGAAAGCAATCTTTCCTCGTTGATTCCTCCGGGAGTAACCGATAACGAAAAAAAAATCGCAGAAAATTTGATAAATTTGGAAGTTTTTATTTTATCGCTGATTCGAGGGTTGTTCCCGAATGGCAACGATATTTTTTTTTGACTATTTCTGTAAATGATTCGGGGGCGTTTATTTCCTCGTGGCTCTCTTTCGTTCTCTCTAGTTTTTTTTTCGCTATGTCGAAAACTTTCGTCTAACGAAGATTTTTTTGTCTTATATGGAGGCGGTTTCCTGGCTGCCGAATATCAAGAGCTCGAAGACATATCCACCCCCTCGTTCATCTTGCCACGTAATAGAGTCAGTTTCGTTTTCTTGCCCGGGGGTGAACAAAAGCACGAATAGCTCGGCGTATCCTCGGGCTCTGGAATTTTCCGTACACACGGTTAAGGACAATGATACCAACCTCTGCTTCATTTCTCTCTCTCTCTCTCTCTCTCTCTCCCTCTCAATTTTCCTATGCATATAACTGAGCCATATAACACATTCCTCAAATACCAGCGGCTACGTATTTCGCATAGTTCTATGAAACCCCTGAAAGTTCCTAAATAAACATCATTTTTCGAGCTACCGAACGATACGTTCGCATTGTTCAACCCCGGTCATAGAAGGCAACGACCTCTTCGTCCTTGCGAGTTTTCCATATTTTCGTCTCACCCTCGTCGCAATTCGAATGCGAGAGAGAGAAAAAAAAAACACGCGGGCGTTACGCTAATGAACGAAAAACAACGGGAGAGTTTAAGAGTACAAAGGGGGTAGATTGCACCCTCTGGTCTCGGTTCGTTCAATTTCATTGTTACGTCTCGTCACGGTCGTTGTAGCAAAAGTTGGCTAATTCAGACTCAACGATACATTAAAGATGCCTAACAAGCGCGAGAGACTTGGCTGACAAGAGGGGGTTGGGGTTAGAGGCGACGGGGCGGGGGGAGGGAGTTGAAGTAACAGTCAATCTCCCTGGACGATTCCTTTGTTTTGTCCTCGACAAAAGAGATTCGAGATCTCGAAAAACGAGCGTGCGACGCCTCCGGGAATTCTCTTCTTCTTCTCACTCTCTCTCTTGCTCTTTCTCTCTCGTGACCGAGAACAATTTATACGTTTACCCTTCGATGAGACCGAGAGGAGGGCTTCGTGCTTCGAACTCGAGCGCTACCAACCGCACGAGAAATTCACGCCGTTATAAAAGTCTTTTTGTCGAAGCTTTCAATTCTCTCCGCCCGTCTTTTCGTTACGGTTTCCCACGACCGAACTTTCTAGAGTAAGGGAGAGAGGGATCGACCTCATCAGCGACGTAGATTAATGAAATTATCGCTATCTAACGCAGATCGGGAACATCGTACGGAAACGGTTCTTCGCGATATCATCGAGAGTCACCGCGAGTGCGAATTATCCCAGCGAGTGCCTTGGTCTCGGCACTTCCGTCTTGATCGCATTAATTCCCTTTAATTTCATTCGGAACGAAGGCAAAGTGCGAGACTCTACCTCCAGAGATAGACGCGCGACCTTCCCTCCCCCTCATTTTGCGATTCGCGTAGTCGAGACCGCGCGATGGAACCCGGGGGTAGTTTCGTGCGGGTATGAATGAAATAAAAAGAAATTCCTCTTCTGCCTGGAACAAAAAAAGAAAACGACGTAAACCTCTCGTTCGTCTCGTAAAAGTTTGCACGTCGGTATTCCCGTTGAATTTTTAATGCTTCGTTCTCGTCTTCGTACAAAACGCATCATGTTTATACGTATTTGCCACGGTTGCATTTGAACCGGTGTCAATTCGCGCGCGACCTTAAAAAAATGTCAAAAGAGGGCGCGATTTAACGAAATACTTAAAGATTTCTTATATTTATTATCGTATATTTTCTGTACCTTTTTTCATGCGAAGGAGAAGGTCGTAAGGTTCCGTCTTACGACACGAGCGAACTATTCGGACACGTCACCGGCGAGGTGCGGGGGTTTTGGAGAATCTTTCCTGAGCTTGAAAACTACCCTAGCTCGAAGCCCTTGGCCGCTTTACGATCGGTTGAGAGCGAAAAAGAAAGGAAGAATAAAAAGGAAAAGGAGGAGACGAACGATATCGAGAAAGAGAGACGGTACAGAGAAACATGGAAAAAGAAGCTCTTGGCGCAAAGCATTAAAGAGTAGTCTACGTATAGATAAAAGCGAGAAGTGAGGAAAAAACGAAAAGATCTACTGGAATTTCTCGTAGTGGTGAAGAAGAAGGAGAGGAGGAGGAGGAGAAGGAGAAGAAGGAAGAAAAAGGGAAGGGTGAGAATAAAAAAAAAAGTAGAAAAGCTCGCGACGTGAAACCCACGCTAAAGAGCGAGAAAAGGGGGGAAAGAAGTGAAGAGGCTTGTGCGCCAGACTCTCTCAGTGTGTTTATGTGTGTGTGTGGGGGTGTGAGTTGTGTCTAGGGGTTACTCGATCGAAAGTTGAAGAGGGAAAAAGCGAGAGAGTGAAGACGAATCGTCCTTTACAGGACTGTGAAGAGAAATAAAGAGAGACAGAGAGAGAGAGAGAAAGGGGTGAATTCAAACGGATGCTAAGTACTCGAATCGCGTGCGACGACGTAACCAGGGGTGGTTGGTCACGCGATCACGAGTTACGAGAAAATTGTTCGAGAAGCGTCGAGACGATCGCGCGATAAAAAAAGAAGAAAGAAACACACACACACACACACACATACAGCTATTTCGATCATCGTCGCGTCTAATAACGACGAGTGTCGCGATAGTGTCGATCGTGAAAAGTGTGAACGAGCCGAGAGAAAAATCGCGCGGGACCGACCCGAAAGAGTTAACAGAGTCGCGAGATTACGGTGGTTTGTGGAGAAAAACAAGGAGCGAGATCGGGCCCGGATGCTCGCAAGAACAAGACGCCGGAAACGCTGTCACGTTGGAAGGGAAAATCTTGACGGTCGTCAACAAGTTTCTGACAACATCCCCTTTGGTTAACAAGGTCAAGCTCTTCGTGGTGAGTAACGGTTTTATATTGTTTCATCCCTTAACGTCACGATGTTTTTTCTTGTGATTTTTGTTTAACTGGTATACAGCCGCAGCTCAACGGGACAGTCTCGGCTGTCGACTATCCTTCGACCCCCTCGAGATACTGCAGATGCAACCCCTATATAACGAAACCCTTAATTATCTCCAAATTACACAACGAATTGACTCGTGTCTAATGCATAGAAAACTGTTGCGTAAGACGAACGTTCGAGACGTTTACGTAATTCTGTGTATTAATTCCACCGATAGAATTATGTATATAACTATATATATGTGTGTGTGTAATATTCGTATAAAAATAATATAAAATCATATAAAAATATTCGTTAGAGATTAATTGAAAAATATTCGAGATATTATAAATATGAGAAATATATATATGTATATATTTCGCATACCTATAATATTGCGAATATTTCGCAATTATAACATTATAATATTTCGAATATTTCGTAATTATAGTATTATAATATTTCGGATATTTCGCAATTATAATATTATATTATTTCGAATATTTCACAATTAATCTCCAATTAATATTTTTCCGCACAGTGCAAAAAAATCGGATTAAATATTTTCTAGCCACAGTGTCATCGAGATATTGAAAATTTTACCATTCCGCACGGGAAAATATTAAACCGAATTGTTAGACGATGCGTGGGAAAGAGCGTGAAGGTACAGCGCAGTAAAATCACGTCGAAGAAATATCTCGAATACGCGCATTTGTTCGTCGTTACACTTCGCGAGTAACAAACGCTCGGCGGATAAAAAGTAGAACACCGAGCGAAGTACTTCCGACGCGATGGCTATAGAGCGACGCTTGCAAACATAGAGAGAGAGAGAGAGAGAGAGAGAGAGAGAGAGAGAGAGAGAGAGAGAGAGAGAGAGAGAGACAGACAGACAAGAAAAAAAAATTTGTCAAAAAAAAAGAAAGTGACGAAACAACGTTACGGAACTTGAGGTCTCGCGATAAGTCGAACGTCGAATCCCACGCTTACCAAGCTACCGGTAGACACGATACCACCCTCGCACGGCCAATACGAGATTACGGTTTCGATGATGTTCATCCCTTAAACTCCACGGGATTTCGTCCGCCAGTCGTTTAGTCACTTTACACGACTAAGCGATGAATGGCCTCGACGATAATCCTCCCGAACGCTACGCCGCGTGAACGCTGCTCGATCCTCGATTGTACGCGTTAACTCCTACAAGACAAAGAGACGAAAAAAAGTCCAGCCCATACTCTCCCGATCTCGTCTCGTAACGCCAGCGATAAAATAGACAAACTTCATCTACGTTGGAACGGATTACGGTCTCGAGCTCATATTTTATTCGGAATTAGTACTGCCATTTTTCTTCGCCAAAAGATAAATAAAAGAGAATCAAATCTTTATTATTTTCAAATAAAACAGCGATTATTACACTCGATGGTAAAAAAAAAGAATTGTTTTTATACGAATAGACAAAATTTTGTTGTATTTCCGTCGCGATTTACAAATATTTACATATATAGATAAAAACAAAAAGGAAGAAGAAAGAAGAATGAAACGAATCCGATGGTGTAACGTTTGCCACGGAGCTACCGGAATATGATTCATGCACTCTGGCTCTGTAGCGGCCTTTCAGTGAATAAAAGGGACGTACGCAACAAATTTCCCGACGGGATTGATTTATCAACGAATATGGCTGCGCTGGTACGTGAAATGGATAGGACAAAGCGTACGAGTCAGCGAATGGGACATCGAGGAGAGTGCAAATTTTTTCTGAAAGTAAATCCAAAAAGGCGAGTGTTACGTTATCGAGAAGTAGAAAAATATCCTTTTCCTCGTTTCTTCGCAACGTTACATCTCTGTCGTTCTTCCTGCAGAAACGATCCTGAATATCGCTATCCTAATTTCGTCGAGGGGTCCAAACGGCGTAGTTCGAAATAAAATATTCTACGGCACTCGTGTTGTTTACGCCCTCGAAGCTAGGGGGAGTAAAAAAAATGACTCGCAATTAATTTTTCCCATCCTGGATACGATGTCACGATCCGGTGCCAGTCCATAAAATTTCATGAACATTGTTATCGCGTACTTAAAATCGTTTTTTAAAATGCGTTTACTCCGGTTAACACGCCGGCGGTAATTCTCGATGATCGATCTATCGATATTGGAATTTTTATGAGATTATCGTATCGCGGGTAAATAGCGAGCGAGATTTTTGTGTCCTTTTGCTCATTAGCTTGGGGTAGTTTTCACGATATTGCGTTTATAGGCAAAAAGTAGTAACTGAAAAATAAAGCTGATTGTTTTTTTTTTGTTATTATTGTCGTTTTTTGTCCTCCATAGATATCGTTCACCCAGAATTTTACATCTCTCTTATACATCCCCTGCTCTAAAGTTTCTTTTCTCTCTTTGCGCTCTTTATCTCTCGACAAATTGTTGGAAACTTCGTACGAGAGAAAAACGTGGTTTTTTGCAAGGAATGCCCGCATAGTTCTCTTTACGTTTATCTATCGTCTCGGGGTTCGGCTAATGTACCGATTGCGAGGCAAACTCTGAATGTTCGAACGTTCGAGCTCTTACAACTTGCTCGTGCCTATTTTCAACGATAACGCGCTGGTAGTTGTATATTCTGACTGGTTTCTCGTGGAACGTTGCACGTGCAAAGCGCGCAGCACGAGCATAATTGCGCACGGTTAATACAGCTGCGATCAGAAAAGGGTCCGCATGCATATGCATATTACCGGCCTCCCGTTTCTGATTACGGCTTCTGTACGTGAAATAAACATGACTTGACTTTTTTATTCATGAGAAACGACGATATATGCGATTTATAATATTTACAAATTTTTACGAATATGGCGATATAAGAATTTTTTTTTTGTATTTTGTCTTTAATCATATCGTTTGATAACCAACCGGGGATATTCTTAGTATATTTATAAATATTGGTGAAGCATACGTATATCGATAGAGAACTCCATCTCTATGTAGAGAGCGAATAGTCGCGCATGCGCAGCGAAGAGGTCCCTGCGGTAGAGAGTGGGGGAAAGCGCGGATTGAGAAGTCCGCGCAGCACGGCAGTACGCCTGCGCACGCGCTAGCGATCGTTCCCTCCAGTTTATCTATCGATTTTTTTAATTCAAACTAACGATCGATCGATAAATATCGCGAGAATATTTATAAAATTGTGAAAAATTGTACGTTCTTGTTCCTTTCTTATTAATTATTGAAAATATTTCTTAATAATGCAATTGTGTTGTGGTCGCCGCCGTCGCTACAGTGCAAAAGAATCGAGAGAGATATATCGCGTGTATCATGAGAATGGTAGTAAGGAGATACCGGTGGTATGGTATGCTTTTACCTCTAATTCTCTTTATAACAATTTTTATATATTCAGCTCCATGTTGTGCCCTTTGAAAAAATAGTTACCGTGAATATCGTCAAATGGGATTACTTTGAACAAGTTTTGGAAGTTTCTTGTAACTAACTTTTTTTGCTCCAATAGAAAAGATGTTTTCGTTGGCTATCAAATATACAATAACTCAATCCCCCCTACTATTTTTATCTATTTTAAAAAAGTGTCAAAGTAACTACTAGTGTGGGCTTTCTTTGGCAAAGTATTAAAAATGTAATTTATATCGAAGATCCAAAGCATAATATTAACATAATAATCTTGTAATTTACACAAATATTCAATTTTTCGACCTTTCCATCTCTGCGAACACATTTACATCTTATTTTCGTGTCTTGTTAAAGTAGTTCCAAAAACCGCCAAAGTTACCCATAATGTAAATTTAACCCCAATTTACTCGCAGCATCGAAGATCGTCCGGTGGCTCGATGACGTTTCTTCCTCCGCGTTGGAAATTTCGCCGATACGAAACAATTTCATTATTACTTTTCGCTCGTGCTATCGCATCGGCGTGCTCGCTCGTTTCTCTCTGTTTTTCTTCTCTCGTTCTCTCTTTAGGCACGCGCATCCAATATCAGCCGATACATAGCGGCATAGGCGCGCGCGGTTACAAAGAGCTACCACTGCAGGCACGATTTTCTTTTTTTTTCTCCAGCAGCTTTCAGCCTGTATAAAGTATGAGCGGTGATACTGCGTATACGCTACGTAAAAACTGGCGCTTCGAGAATTCTCTTTTCCTCTCGTACGAAACGAATCGGGTTCGCAGGAATTTCGCGCCGGGATACTTTGTTTCACGTTAGAGTTGTACTCGCTGCTCGTTGAATTCATGTCCGATACGCCACTCGCATACTCGTACGTCGAGCTTTCGGCTGCTCGAAGTAGAAAACATCATTTCGGGCTCTCGCCACCTCATGTCGTGAGAGAGCGAGGTAGAACGAGAGAAAGAGAGAGCGAGAGAGAGAAAGAGAGAGAGAGAGAGAGAGAGAGAGAGAGAGAGAGAGAGAGAGAGAGAGAGAGAGAGAGAGAGAGAGAGCGAGAGAGAGAAAAATGCGATGAAGAGATGGGGAGGGGTAGAAATAAAGAAAGAAAGTAAAAGAGCATTCGACGATAAATTTAACGGTGAGGAAGTAAAGGGTTTTGGTCTTGGGACTGGGAAACAAGCGTATTACGTGCTAGAAGTTTCATTTTTTTTCTCTTGTTCACCTCGCCTAAACGAACCGTAGATTTTCTCAGGGTTGCTATTACCGCGAAAATAAGACCTCTCTTTGCCCACGTTTCGTTGGCTTCGAGGTAACACGGCGATACGAGAAGTAAAAGAATAAGACGGAGATGGGAAATAGCGAGGAGAGAGCTACAATTTCTTTTTTTTACACTACGAAAGCCACCCTCGTATGTTTAGGGAGCTTTTTTATTATTATTATTCTCGATCTTCTTTTGTTATTCTACGGAAAGCGTACGGCCAATTTAACCGCGGATCAACCGAGTCACATAAATTCGTCGAACGCGAAGGAAAAGACTCGCGTACGTGGGGGTTTATACAGCTCGGGGCTGCAAATTTGCGATTTTTAACAATGTGTTCGCAGTCGAGAGAATTCCCGGGTTGTTCGAATTTTTTATTACCGAGCTGTGTATGTGTTTTGGTTTTTTTTTTGTTTTTATTTCGTGGTCGCTCGAGCTGCACTTTTTTTTTAGCGATAAGCTGTTAACGATCTGAATGAAGGAAGTGGCATGATACGTTATCCTGCGCGCCCTCATATTTTCATCTGTGACGAGGTGTACGTCACGCTAGGATGCCCGGGCCATTTATACGCGTACGTACCGCACGAATGGGATCGGGAGGACGAGCGATAAAAAAAAGGAACTGTATCCGGCACTGTGAAACTCCAGCGACACCACTTTTGGTCATGTTACACACATTGCACAATATGACAATACACGTATGTACGAGTACGCTGCGGGATGGCAGAGGTCGGGGTACACCAATGTTGCGATCGTTTTTTGTGTTGCATTTCGGTTCGAGTAAAATAGTAACGATTTTCAGTTTTTTCATCTTTTGTTGATACTTTCTCGATATTTTTGAAACTGTATACCTTAGGTACGAAATTTATTTCTTGCTTTCAACGTGTCGTCATAAAATTCGTAATTTTGGTTTTTAGTTCCCCCGAGCATCGAATTTGTTTCAATCACGGCGGAAATATGAAAATACGACAAAAAATTCAACTTTTTTCACGATTTTCTGGATTCTCAAAAAATTGTTGGCACTATCACTCGACCGAATTACGTTCACTCGTATTGTTATTTAAAAAACCTTTGGCTAAAATATTAGGTAGCCAGATTAATTTTTTGCCCGGAAAGATTCCTCGATGGACAAAATTCCATGATATAGGAATTCGTTAAAAAAAAAAATCTCTATCAATTTCGCTCGGCCCCGAAGACATGGTCGATTCCGTCCATGACCGTGGTGGTTTTTACATCACGCACGTGTCTGCATTCCCATGCATCGACCATGGTATCTTCGCACCCAACTGCACACCTTGACTCTTATCCATAATCCCATAAAAGCCAATCCCATTACGAATGATAAATCGCTACTCACAACTTTTTCCATTACTCAGAATAAATATTATTATTTCGATATCTTGCCATAGAAAAACTTTTCGACATCGCTCTTTCCCCGAATCGTTTCTATTTCGTGTATTGAACGCGAGTGCGTTTTAATGGATAAAAAAAAACGCGCTAGGATGGTGGGCGCGAGGGCGCGAGTGCTGTAGATTCGAAAATAATGAAGCCTCCCCATTCACGAAAAATATTCCTCTCTCTCTCTCTCTCTCTCTCTCTCTCTCTCTCTCTCTCTTCTATGCGAAACTAACGTTGATACATAGAACACATTTTTCACGAATCTCGCTTTCATCCCTTGGTCGCTAAGTGCACGTCGAGAATCGCCGAAAAACGTTCGCCATCGTGGTGGAGTAAACACCAACCCCCTCTTAGGTACGACCCAGGTGGTCGTTGTTACTCGGTGGCCAAAAGGGTGGATTTCATTCGCGAGTACATCAGCCCGATGTAAGTCGGACTTAAGCGGTTTACAGCCGTGACTGTGTAATTACGCGTGCAACGGGAGAATAATAGGGGGAAACGAGAAAGCACTTGGGAGTCGCGAGATGGGAAGTGTGAACCACGAGAGAGAGATAGAGGATGAGAAAAGGGAGGTTGACAGAGAGAGAGAGAGAGAGAGAGAGAGAGAGAGAAAGAGATAGGGAGGGGATAACATACTCGGTAGGAGAGATAGAGAAAGAGTAAAGGAGAAGCTCGAGAAAGCTCTTGGAGAATGGGGCGGTGCGCTTGCGACTCTGACAGAGTCTCGTATCTATCTATAACATCCCCTCTCCACTAACACCGCTTCTTCTCTCTCGTTGCTTTTGATCCTACTTCCTCGCCAAGACTGCATACCTCTCTCTCCCTCTCTCTTTCTCTCTCACCAACTCTCATTTTACCCTCTCGCTTTGCATAGCTTCTCTCTCCCTTGCCTACCATGAGCGAACTCTCGCATACAGGTTGTTCGTTAAAACCCAACGGGCGCATCCCTTATGCACACAATTCTCTGTGTATACGCGTGCGTCTCGTGCTGCCGCTTTTGACGAGGCAGAAAGAATGTTCTTTGCCGTGTAAACTGTAAATATGTTAATTATTTTTAGAGAGAGAAAGAGAGAAGAAGAGGAGAGAGAGATCAAAATAAGATAATGTTGAAATTTAATGACAAAAAATAAAACCTCGAGTTGGCAAACATTGAAGCTTTAATATTGTCTTCTCTTTCTGTCTCATTGTTTTTTCACGATATTGAAAAATTTCGCGGCTTTTACGCCATGAGCTTTTCTACGCACGAGAAGCTTCATCGACGTAATAAAGAAAAAATTGCATAAGGCGCTTTTGTCGGGAGGGGGGGGGGGCTGCAAAGCGGTTTATCATCCGTGTTGACGACAGGAGGGTTGTCCTTCGCTTTTCGACGTGTCCGATGCGTTTCCCTGTATTTCGGTCGAACGCGTCGCGATGTCTCGGAAACAGTGCGGCGGCTTATTGGTCCGAAGCTCGGTTCCTATCCCCTCGCGAAGAAACTTTTGACGTTCCGTAGAATCTTGAGGGTCGAGGGCGGACGCCGGTTCACGAAACGATTTATCGTACCAAGGGATTTGCAACTTGACGAAGCGCGAGCGCCTTTCCAAAACGTCCTTGGTACAACCGCCTAGTAGAGATGCTACTTTCCTCGGGAAAATCGCATTTCTCGTTTGAAAAATTACGAAAATAAAAGCGTACGATATTTATCGAGTAACGTTCGACCTGTTTTATTTTTCATTATTTTTGGGTATTTTGTATTCGGGTTGGAAACTCTCGCAATGCTCGCTCAACTATTCTCGCAATATTACGCCGCACCCCTCGGCCCATTTATCCAACTTGCAAAGCTGCTTATACGCTCGCTCTATTAGTAATGAACAGGGAACGCGCGTTTTACCACTGTGTGCTAGTAATCCTCCTTACCGTTCTCATAATGCAAACCGGGAACGGATTCGAATAATTAATCGGGTAATCAAATATCAATTACGAATTCCCGGCTTTTTGATTAATTCGTACAACGTCGAGTTACAAACTCGACTAAATCTAGAAACGTTTCATAAATCAAAAATGTAGATATAAAAAAAAATCTGAAACATTTTTGTTCGCATTTGTTTTATATCTTGCAAATTCGTTGTTTCCCAACTCTCGTAGGACGAACTATCCGTTACCGTAAAATAAATCGGTCGTATTCTTTTGGATCGAGGTATTCAAAAATTCTGTTTTCCGTAATAAATATTTTATTCCCGACGTTTGCGCGATGGTAACTGATTGTCTCGACTTGTATTCTCGTTCGTCGTCAATCTTTCGCGAGGGTTTCCTTACGTACAAGCCAAGCACGAACGAATGGAGAAAGAACAAAAAAGGGGGAAACGGGACGAAGTAGACACCCAACAGAAAACTTGTTTTCGTTCTTACATTGGAAAAACTGCAGGGGAAAAAAAGTTGAATTCAATTTTCACCGAGCGATTTTCGTTGTGGCGAGGTACAGCGTGTATTACGCGAACGTGTTTGAGAGGATAAAAAAAAAGAAGAGATGGGAGAAAGGTATAGTTCAACGTCCCGGTGAGAGAACGAGCTTTCGGTATCGGGTATTGTAGTGAGACGAAAGAAAACTCACCCTCGCACGCGACGCGAGTTTTTTTTTCTCTTACTCGTGCTTCATTCTTCCCGTTTCCTTATTGTGTACTTTACCACGAAGCAAATCTTATTTGTATCGTTTAGGTAATGTCTCATTCCGCCTCTCTCCCTCTCTCACTATCCCTCTGTCCCAATTTGGATAAGAGGTACGAGGTGCAGCTTTAACGTGGCACGGAGCTTCCCTTCGGTGCCAGATATAACTCGAACCTGAACAATCCGGTCCAATACTATGATCCCCGATTTCGACGTGAGTATAAGAAAATGGGATAGCGCGGGGATGTCTGAAGGACTCTCGTTGAGGGTAGAAAGGGCCAGGT